>JAPYZI010001740.1:0-35090 GCA_030523105.1 Ophioninae sp. A BG-2022a
GCAAATTTTTCCATACATACCCCTTTGCCTCTTTTTTTCCGATTTTTCGAGCGGACATTCCGGGAAAACTATAAGAGATATCGATACGAATCCAACGCCGTTATTCGAGTCAGGCAAAAACCTTTTCCAAACCCTCCGAATGAAGCTCCATAGCGTACGAGGAGCCCACCCTACGACCCTTTGAAATTTCGTGATTTTCGGGATTCCGGGAAAGTGGCCGGGGGGAGGCGAAACATTTTTTTTTCTTTTTTAACCTCTCAAAAGAGTCTATTCGATCGGAAATTTTCCGCTGATTACAAATGTACCCGAGTTTTTGCCGAAAGTGCAAAATTAGACCGGGAAAATGGGAAAAACCCTTTCTAGAATTCCTTTCGGATGTTTTTTCCTTGAAATGTTGGCTTTTCGGGGAAATAAATGGTAGATTCGTGTTCAGGGGATAAAGTTACATCGAAACGGACCAATAAAAAAAATATTAAAAATCCAAAATTTTTTTCGATTTTTTGGGACAATACGTTTTTTCGCTAAACCGTCCGTAATTTTTTTTCCTCTGGGATTTGGCGCTCCGTTCCGCGCTCGATCTCTTCGTTATGATTTTCTCTTCGAATCGCTTTTTCAATAATTAAAATCGGATAATTTTTCGATTTTTGGCAGAATTTCAAAGTCGGACCATCGATTTTCGCAAATTTTTCCATACATACCCCTTTGCCTCTTTTTTTCTCGAGTCAGGCAAAAACCTTTTCCAAACCCTCCAAATGAGTGTCCATAACGTACAAGGCGCTCACCCTACGACCTTTTGAAATTTCGTGATTTTCAAGATTCCGGGAATGTGGCCGGGGGAAGACGAAAAAATGTTTTTCCCGTTTTGATCCTCTGAAAAGGGTCTATTCGATCGGAAATTTTCCGCTGATTACGAATATGCCGCATACGCGTAAGTACGCGAGGGTGGCTCATCGCTGCGCGTGCGATTCGCGCGTACGCGAGGAAACGAGCCTCGCCGAGGAGAAGCTTTTGACGAGTCGGAGGGTTAAAGAGGCGCAACGGACGAGTATTTCCAGGCACGTATACCCGATGCAACCTACAGTGGAGAAACGCTTTATCCATAGAGGGCTCGGAGAACGTAAGTACTGGAAACGACACCGTACGGCAAGTTTATGGTCTCTCAATGTTACATCACCCGTGTATCGTTGACAATTCGTTGATAATGTCTTTACCATTAGTTTCGATTGGCAGCAGCTTACGCTTGCTCTTGAGCCATGGCCTCCTTACGAAAGTGCTTTTCTTCTAGTCCTTTCTCTCAAATTGCATCGGAATAGCATCGAGCGATCGGGTTGAAAATTTTATCAACTTGCCGTAATGTTTTCTCATTTCCATCAATGGTAAAAGCCGCTTTAAAGAGAGCTTCGACGTTTTTCATAAGAGTTACAAATACATATATCAGGAGAACGGGCGTAGACGAAATCTGCAAAAAATAGCCTCTTTCGGAATTGCATCTCCATCGCTCTTCAAACAAGCGAACGCGACGGAAAGCGATCGATAGGATGGACAGCTTCGATTATTATTCCGAGTCCTTGGGAGCTAGTTTCGTTTATTACGATTATCCGAAATAAGAGACTCTTTCGCGCGTATTTTTCAAGGCGTCGCGTGGATGTTAAAAAACCATAAAATTTCTTGAAAAATTGGAAAATCTTGGTTCTTCGTGGAATAAAAATTCACGAATCGTTTTCTAATTTTTCGCCGAATAATTTGGCAGTTACAAACTGATGAACCATTACCAACTACTAGAAACGTACGAACGTCACTGGCACGCTTCTGGGAATACAGCTCCGCGCGTATCAATGATTATCGAAAATGAATTGTTGAAAAACGAACGGTACCGAATCGCCGAAAATTCGGAAAACGTATCGTCAAGATTTTGAATCGAGCGAGCGAGCGTTTCGGCTGAGCTTCGAGCAAATAGAATCGCGTTTGTCGCATTTGGCGCGCGAAGCGATCGCTGCCGAACCAAATATATATTGAGTTTCCGAGCGTTCATCGATAATCGTTTGTATTTTCCTATGATCGCGGACGAGCCCGCGTACAGTACGAACCAAGAATAATCAATCTCTCGGAAATTTATAAAAGTCCGTAAATGAAAAACGGGAAGGGCGAAGGCCCGCCGGGTAACGGGGAGCGTCTCGCACCGGCAGAATCCGTCGAGACGATTCGCGAAAGATCCCGGAGCAACGGGGGCGAGAAAGGAACAAAGGAAAAAATGGAACGCTCGCGACGCGGTAAGGAGAAGAGCGGTAACGGGCCAGGGATACCGAGATCCCGGTGAAAAGAGTGCACTTAGCGGAAAAGAAGCGGAGCCATCCAACGGATGCGAATATATATCCCGGTAATAAATTTCGGAAAAAGCGGCGGGCCGCCGGGGATCGGCCGGCTTTAAATCTGGCACGAGAGGAAGAAGAAAACAAAAGAAAAGAAAAGGCGGCCGGAGATACGCGGGAGGATCGCGCGACTCGCGAGAAAAGAGAAATCAACGAGAGAGCGGAAAAAGGGAAGCGGAATTTCAGCGAAAAAAGAGGAAGACGAGCGGAGGAGAGAGGACGAGCGAGGGCGAGTCGAAGAGAAGGGGTTGCGGATCATCGGGCAACGGTCGTAACGCGCCACGGTTCTACCGTTCACCGGGGTGGACGCACCCCCGCGAATCACCCCTTTTTATACGCCGAAGGATGAAGGGATTTCCAGGAGAAGGGCATCGAGGAGAAAAGCCGTGCTTCACGAGCGCGCGGAACGAAGGGGTGTGTACGCGTACGCCCGCGTACGCGCCTACGGCTCGTTTCTCTCGGTTTCTCTCGGTTTCTCTCGGGGCCGTGAGCTTTCGCGAAAGCTCGACGGACCAAGGACCAACAGAGGTGGAAACGAAAAAACGACCGCGCTAAAAAAGAGAGACTACGGAACGCCAAAGAGGAGGGGGGGGGGGAGCCTCGCCTCCCTTGGCGAACGTCCATCGAGACTACGCGTACACGCGCAGGGAAGCGTTTCCGGTACGCGTCGGGGAAGAAACGGTCGGCCATCTTTCCGTGCCCCGTCCAATGAGAAAACGCTCGCCGCGGTTCGGTGACGCGAAAGGAGGGGCGCTCGAAGCAACCCCTCCGGTGTCCCACCCCTGTTTCTCGCGGCTTCCCGGACGGATCAATACCGGACGGCTGGAAGTCGGAGCCTCGCGACCGCGCCTCTTCAACCCCCGGAGCCCGAATCCGCCACCCCGCACGGGCCAACGATTGCGCCGTGGAAAACCCCGAAGGCAGGAATTCTCCGCGTACCTCGGTCGGGGATCGAAACTACCCTCCAACTTTGCCGACTAAAAGCCAACCGGGACGTTCGGTAATCCGGAGAATCTCCCGGAGCCCGAGGGGAACTTCCGCCGGACTGTACGGACGTTTCTCTAAATTTCGGGCTGGCTTTTAACGAGCTCCGCTCGAAGCGGCGTTGCTCGAGTACACAATTTGATGCACTCGTTATCCGCGGACCCTTCGTTCCATCGAACGATACGTTCCGTTGAAGTAAATTCGTCGATTCGATTGAAACGCGTCTTCGCGTTGCGTTCCGGTCGGATCAAATTTTCCGACCGTTGCTGTAAAACTATTCAGCGGTTACGAGCGATTTTTTTCGTGAACATTCTTATCGGACAAAATTGTACGTTCGAGAAGAACGATCACCCATCGGTGATCCGAGTCGTCGCGTAAAAAATGTTTTCGGTTTTCGACTCGTACACCGAATCGCCGAGCTTGTCGCGCGACAGCGTATTTTTATGACGCGTTAGACGCGTTCGTTGCCTTTTGTCCCGTTCATTTGCAATCTTATTATTATTACTTGTAACGCGTAACTTGAAATACAAAAATGTACGAACATTACGGACGCTAGCGGTTGGGCGGTCGAAGCGTGTCTCGGGCGTTATAAAAATACCAGGATATAAAAGAGTTCTCATCTATTTTTCCGGCCTGCGCGTTCCAACTTCCGCGTGTTTTTTTTGCAAATCCTCTCGGGAGATGGATGTACACGCGCGCCTTCCTTTCGATCGAGTAACGTTTTATCGCGGCACGTCCGTAGAGGTTGTTGCTAGGCTTGTCCGGTGGAGGCTCGAGCGCCGAGTATTTACGAGAACGGGGGGGATTTTCCTATCAAGAATATGGAAACGACGTCGGAAATGAATTCCACGTACTCGATGCGACGTCGCGGCCCCTGAAGCGCCAGTGCGGTATCGGATTGTGCCAGCGAAGACCAGTTCGGGCTCCGCGGTTGGAGTTTCTTCCGGAACGTTGTCATTTTATTTGCCGAACGTCCCCGCCCCCCTCTCTCTCTCTCTCTCGTCGCTTCTATCCGAGCTCCGATCGCAATTTCTGACGTCCCACGACTCCGTCGTAACCGGCTTCCTCCGGTTGGCAATTGTCAGTTGTAGATTAACAGGCGTTTGAGCGATTTATCTCTGTGCTTATAAATTATTGACCGCCAGGTCGGTTCCGACGATTGGTTCGTCATCCGTCGGTTCTCGACTAGCCGGGCCAATTCCGACCGCCGATTTCTCAGGGAAATTATCAGTTTTTGACTACCGGTCCAACGCCTTCCGACAATGTCTCCTGGCAGTTGTAACTTCTCGCCTACCGAGCCGGTATTCCCCCGATTCCTCCGTTGCGATTCCGTCAGAGACGAGAGATCCCCGCATCCACCGACCCGACGCTGGTACCCTCGGTCGAAATTCTTGCGCTTTGTCCTCGAATCGAGACAAAGAGAGCCCGGCGTGGCCGAAGAACGTCGATCTCCTTCAACCGCGAGACGTTTAACCTCGACGAACCTCCTATAACTCGTTTCCACCGAGCGCGCTCGACGCAGCGTTGCCTCTCTCGCCTATGGAGAAGCAGTCCTCTCGGCGTTGCATTTTAGGATCGCGAAACGGCCGACCCGTGTCGCGTCGAGCCGCAGCTTCGACGAGTTTCAGGATTACGGGAGGACTCTTCGGAACTATGTAAAACGAACAAGAGCATTTTCGCGGCTTCATCTTTGCGGATGTTACGCGACTACGGCAATTCCAGAGAGAACGGGCTATCCGCGAGGGCCAGAAGAGACGTTAAGCCAAGTTTCTCTCGTGTCAAGAAACGCCTCTCGGACTCATCAAAGTACTCTTGGTTTTCCACCTTGACTGTTCGTCCCTCCGACGAGACCCGAGAAGCTTCCGATGCTTTCTAGCCCGCGTCCGACGCGCCATCCGCGAGGAGTCGCGAGTACGTGTCTGCGGATAAATTCCACTCACGCGGGGTCTCCGACTTTGGGAATTCGACTCTCGCACGCTCGACTCGCGCGAGCAGGAAACTTGGATCGTAAAATATATTCCTCTCTTGCTTTCTCTCGAAAACCGTCCACGCCGCGAGATCTTTCTCCACGTATCTCGCTGCGCCTTCCATTCGCTTGGGAATTACGCCGAAGCACCCTCGAGAGGTTGGGGTTATCCCGCGTGGAAAAGGGACGGAAATAAAGCGAGAGAGAGAGAAAGATACAGATATACGGCGAGCGAGGGAGGGGGGGAGGGGGGGAGAAGGGACGACCGAGTCGATGCCACGAATCGCGAGTTTTTTTATTCATTCGTTTCCACCGCTCGTTTTACCTTCTTTAATTCGAAGAAGACCCGAGGGAGGAAGGAGGCGGTGGTCTCGGGGAGAGGAGACGTTACTCGCGGGGGAGGCTTCGCGCAGGAAAGAGGGAACGAGAGAGAGAGAGAGAGGACGAAAAGTGAGAGGCGAAAGAGAAACGCGAAGATCGAAGCAACGGTGGAGGAAAGAAGGTGTCTTTGCGTACGTGTACGTACGCATGAGTAAAAAACGAGGGATAAAAAGAAAGAAGCTTCTCCGGAGGCTAAAAAAGCAAGAGAGAGGTCCCCTCTCTCTTTTCCTCGGCGAAGCGGACCGCGCGCGAGAACCGCTCTTTGATTATCCGCTGGTTCGTATAATAACAAGTTCATAAAGACGTCGGTACGACGGGCGCGAACCAGAGACGAGGTGGAAGCGGCGGCGCGCTTCCCTCGATGCGCACGCTCGCTCCGTGGCAGAAGTCTGCCGGCAACGCGAAAAATAAAAACAACCGAGAGGAACGAGAGATCGGTCGCTGCTGAAACGAGTGGCGATGATCACGGTGCGGGAGCAGGGGCCGCCTGGAAATCGAGGATACAGCCAGCGATACGCCCGATACGTACCGGCTGGAGAAAAAAATCAACCAAAATAAGGAAACAATAAAAGTGAGACGGAGAATCGAAGATGGCCGTTTCGCGTCGCTCACGGGCGTTCGAGCGATACGAGCGTTCGCGTACGGACCACGGCTCGAAGAAGCTCGAAAGAAGTTCGCTCGGTTCTGCGTATCCGTTAGGGAGAAGCCTCTCCTCGTTGTCTCTTCGACAAACAAGATTCCCGTTCCGTTATCGTACTCCCAATAAAAATCCTGAATTTTTCCCTTCGACCGCCGGAGCGGCGTTGATCCAATTTCTCGATCCAACTTCCGCCTAATAGCGACCATCAACGATGATCCTGGTTTATCAAGGGACAACGCGAGTCAAAGCGGTCGGATAGTGGTATCGCGCGTCAAGATGGTACGCGGTTTCCGAGCTTTCCGGGTTTGACCGAACGCGCGTCTCGCTCGAAACAATGTTTCTCCGTCGCGTCTCGCGCGCTCCTCTTCCTTACCGCGTTCCGAAACGAACCACCCGTAAATCCTCGTTTCAAATCCCGAGACTCGTATAAAATACCTCGATGGCGTCCAAGACCCCGCGGAGCTGTCCTTCCCGCCACCAAGAACGGTAGAAACGGAGAGAAGGAGGAGAGAGAGAGAGAAGGGACGACGTAAAAGCAGATCTATAGATCTCTGTTCTACTCCGCTCAACTTCGCAGCCATGGGAAATAAATATACGTCTTTGCCGCATCACCGTGTTCCGGCTCAACGCAACGCGCGGAGCCGGCATCTTTTGGCTCCTGCCGCTCCATCTTCCTCGCTTTTATTTTGGGCTATTGACCTTCTTTCGTCTTTCTCAAGTTCCAAGCCAAACGGAAAACCTCTGTACGAAGGTTTTCCTCTCCGCTTTCTTTCCCTCTTCGATCCAAGACCGAAAAAGGCCGCGTTCCATCGTCAGTCGCGCGGGTCAATTTCCGCGCCGCCGCTTCGAGGCACGGACGCGAAGAAACAAAAATCACGAATCGCGTACGAGAACGCGTCGCGGAGAGTTAATCGAGTCGCGGACGGGACCCGGGCGTTTCTCCGGTGAGACGATTCACGAAAAAAGGCGAGCGAGCGAAAACGGGAGAGAGCGAGAGAGTCACGTCGGAAAGGGTGAACGGGAGCGACGCGCGAGTCGTGATACGCGAGTCAACGACTCGGTATAATAAAATTAATAGCTTTACGATAGCTGTACCGGTGAGCGTCGAGTTCGCGGGGTGGACGTCGGAACAGCGAAAGTTCCGCGGATCTCTTTCGAACTCCGCCAGCGAATTTTAACCAACTTTCTGGTTAAGAAAAACAAATTTGCGATATCGAACGAACGATCGAGGAACAACGATTTTGAAAAACGCAAGTTCGAGACGAGAGGAGGATCCGTCGCGTGGAATATCTCCTATTTGCAATAGGATGGAACTCTCCCTAGAGATGGAGAACAATGACGGTAAATTGGTCACCCGAGAAATTAAATTTTCCTTCGTTTCGCGATTTTCTTCTATGCTCCGCCTCCCTCTCTCCCTTCCCACCGCGAAACCTTTCTCTCCCCTTATCGCGTCGTAAAGTTCTAACGATTCTAACGTACCGACACCTCCGAAGTGGAGTAAAATGTATCGCATACCATGGAGAATGTATCAGGGAGAGAGCAGAGTCGCGTGACGAGCGCGCGATCGAGCGAGGAAACGATTATCGTCGTTTATGCGTCATGTGCCAGAGACAAAGCGTCGTGTACGAACGACATCGGGAAATGCGTACAATTTCATCGAACGAGTGGAACGAAATCGCCCGCCCGATGACCTTCCGTGTATAAGCGCTCGGTTCGCTTTATCGTTGCAATTTTTCAGGCAGCTTCGATTCATCGTCAGAAATATTTGAAAAATGTTTCAGCTTGCGGGACCTTTGAGTAATACACACGAGGATTTTCGACTGGACTTCGGAGTTCGGACTCGCCGATAAATATAAAAAAAAACGTGCGATGTCTCGATCACATTTTACAAATATGGAACATCCTCTTCGGAAAGAGTCCTCGATTAATCGTCCCGATAATTGACCCGATCGATTAAAAACGCCTTCGAGCCCGGGCGAGACGACTCCTCGCGAGATCCAACATCGGAGGAAACTTTCGAGAGCTTTTGGAATACTCTCGGTCGCTCTTCGGTGCCGACTCACCCAGCAATTATCGAGCCCCCTCGAGGAGAGAATCAACGAAACGAAAGGAGCGGTTCGAGCGGGTGCGTCGGTGCAGCCCGCGAGAAACGGACGACCCGTCGCTGACGCGTGCGTCCGCCGACCCGCGAACCGGGGAGGTACCCGTTGACCCGGGAGGGTATTACCGCACGCGTGAAAAAAAAAAGCGAGATTCTTACGGTAACGCGCCGGTCGCGCGATACAAACGTACGCTCGTACGCTCGGCCTGCCGCACACGTTGGACGAGCCGTTCGTTACCGTCCGCGGAAGAAGGCGTCGGGTCGTTGGGCCGATTGTACGAACACGCGCGCACCTACGGACACGGATCTACATCCATGGATAATCGCTGTCACCACCACCAGCGTCGCGGCCGCGAGATTATTGCCGTTTAAACGAGCCACACTTTTCGCCGCTGGTTAACGCACACGCGTCTAATAAACATGAAACATAGCGACGATAAAACAATCGGCGCGTAATACCGAAGCGGCAACTTCCGCAGGCCGCGCGTACGGTCGCGCGCGCTCGCTCGCGACGCACGGAGATCCGAAACACCCCGCTGAAGTAAAATTATAGAAAACTTTGGGCTTTGGCACTCACCACCGATGAGCCGGGAACACCGCACCGAACGTAACTTCCTTTCCGCCGCGCGCGGAGACCCGGGCGTCAAAGACAACGCGGAACACATCGGGTAAGTTCGACGGAGCAAAGATTTTAACGGATACCGAGGAAAGTCTGGACAAACGACAAGGCTGGCCGAGCAGGGCTGCTGAAAAATGATACAAGTTTGGGTAAGTGCCGAAATTTATCGGTAGGATTGAAATTAAAAACACGACGATTTCGTCGCGTTACAACAGAGCGCCAACCGTACTCGCTGCCGGGGATTGAGAAAAGCTCGGGCGAACGTTATCGCGCGAGTCTCCGGTTGGAGTTCGCGGTACGGGGATATTTTGTCTCGGTCGACGCTGCACTTTTAACGCACGGCGGGAGTCGACGAAACGACGATTTCGTCCATCGGACGATCGGTGGAGCAACGACGGAGCGGAGAAGAAGCGGGACGATCAAAGTCCCGCTTCTCCAAGGATCGGGAAACGCTCGACCCGGGCTCGCAATTTGTACAGCATAGTCCGGTAATTCGGCGCTGCGTCGAGCGACGTTCCGTATTCGTATCGCCGCTAAGCGCGTTTATTAGCGAAACAATAGCGGCCGTTCGACGAGAAACACCTCGTAAACCACGCTGCGCCGAGCTGTTTACTCCCGCGGCGCGCGTTCCCGCGCTTCTCTCCGGTCTTTCGAGCCGGCGTGTTACGCGCGCAAATATACGGTGAATACCAGCCGCGCTCGCCAAAAACTCTTTCGTCGACGCGTTGAAAGCCCGCGAAAATATAGGTAAATCGCGGCCGGAATCGGGAGCATCCTCGTATCCATATTTTTCGAGGGGAATCTCCTCCGGTTCTAGCCACCTTGCGACCAGTTCGAGATTCTTCAGCTACGAATATTTGCCTCTTCGACGACGCGATACGTATCCAATTGTGCCGGGGGTTTCAAACGAGCGAGCATTTTTATTTTTATCGTCGTGCCTCTTTCACCGTCGGCGGACGGAAGAACGCGTCGCGGAATATGTCGCACCGATGACGAAAAGATTCGCGATAATTGTTTTCCGTGCAGCCAACTTAAATTCGATGGTTAATAAGAAACGGACGATCCGCCAAAAGTTTATTCGATCGATCGATGCCTCCAACGTAGCTAAATAAATCGGATAAAATATTTTCGACGGTTCTCGTTTGGCTCTGCATTTATCGAAACGAAAAAAAAATCACTGTGACGCGTTAAACGCGAAAAGAATATCGCGCGTAATTTTCGTTGACGGAGTCTCGATGCTCCGAAAAAATCGCCTCGTTACGTATATTCGAGTCGAATACAACCGACGTACGATTTTTCAAAACGCAAGAGCTCGGCCAAATTTTCAACGAACGACGCTGAATGTTTACGAGCAACGTTGGTACCGTCGAATACGCTCCGTCTTGTGATCCGGCCAATTAAAATACGGCCGACGTCCCATAGTTCGAACGGACCGGATTTCGCCATCGGTCGTTGGTTGAAAATACCGGGAACTTTGATCCGCGGTACGGCTCGGAGGTCGAGAAATACGCGTTCGAACGAACGGAAATTGTGACGAAAGACGCGTCGTCGCGTCGGTTCGCGGTGCCGTCGGAATCGTAACTGCCGCGAGTTCTCCAGGATTGGGAAAGATCGGCGGCTCGAAATTCTCTCCTGAGAGACTTTTCGGCCAAACGGCGTCGAATAAAGGGATAAACAAGAAAAAAACGAGAACTCGGCCACCCGTAACCGAAGCGAACGGTTCGGTCGTAACGATACGGCCTTGAATCGTCTCTGGTCTACGGGGCTTAACGGTCCGCAACGGGGGTGTACCGAAGGATCGAACAAAAAATTGGAGTATTGCCGGAAGGGACCGCGGAATCCTTTGCGGCGAGGTCGAGCCTTCCTTCGGAGTCTAATTGTTTCAAGGTTTCGTCCACGCGTTTGCGCTTCGAACGCGATCCTGGAAGAAATCGTTGCGCTTGCTCTCCGATCGTTTCTCATACTTTTCTCATCGTTTGTTTGAAATATTTTATCGATTCGAACGTTACGTTTCAATCGTTCGGTTGTATTACACGTAACGAACAACTTTAAACACGAATTATTATTATCGCGTTGTTGCGTAATTATTGTTTAATCGTATTATTATTATTTTTACTATTATTCGATCCAATTTTACGAAATACGAGTTGTTGCGCGCGGTGTTGGTAAATTATTCCGAAATAAGTGAGAGACGTCGCACGAATACGTTCAAACGAGCACAAGTGTATCGATACTTCGAACGCTCGTCCAACATTTTTCACTCGCCTATAAGCGCGTGAAATTTGTTATCGCGATACGTCGAATCGATCCGATCTAATTAATGAACCGGATCCGAATTTGCCGAAGCTTTGAACGAAACGCTGTCAAAACTGGGAGCAATTGAATCGTAGTTTGTCGAATAAACTGTAATTTTATTCAATCGAAATTTGTAAACGACTCTTTCGAAAGAACGGCTCGTGGCTTCCTTACGACTCGTTTATTTATTCGTAACGTTAACTTCTATTTATTCGTTGTTGCTCGAACAAGTTTCAGACCGGAATTTTTTCAACGGAAAAGGAACCCCGGCTGAAATTTGTTACAAATCGATCCATCGTTATAAATTAAATTTAACGCGAACAATATCGAATCGGCGCGCGGCTGGAAAATTCAACGTTAACGCCGTCGTCGGCGAGAGTTCGAGTTAAAAAAAAAAGCTCGTCGCGTCGTTCGAGGAAACGGGAAAAGCGAGTGAGAAAAAAACCGTTTGAAAAAAATGGAGGGCCGTGTGGCTCGTTAGGACGCGGCCTTGAGACTCGATTAGGTCCAAGAGAGGCAACAACGGCCGCTACGGCAAAAAATTGGAGTATATTGACGGAAGCGAGAGACCTTTGGGGGATGAAAAAAATATGACCTCGCGAGGGTTCAACCGTGGTCACCGGTGTAGCTCTTTCCCAAGGTTCGAGCCGAGCCGAGCCGAGCTCTTTCTTCTTTTTTTTTGTCCTACGAACGGAGCGTCGATGGCTCCGCCGAAGGTTTCTCACAGAAGTTTAACAATATTCTTTGGAGATTAAATTTTTCATGTTCGAAAATTCCATCGCTCGCACCGCTCCTCTTCCAATTTTGATATTCCCTTTAAAAGCGACGAGTCGCGGTTGCAACGAACAAGTTTCAATTTGCACCCTGTCGAGCCCCGTACGCTCGACGACGAACCTTCGAACTGCAACGACGTCGTTTACGAATCGAGGAAAAAAAACGTGCCCGCGATTCACGGTAAAAAACAAAGAATCTCTACTCCCCGAGGCTCCGTCCCGTCGGCGGGAGAGCCGAAGCGTCGGCCATCTTGGTCGGTTCTCGGCACTGACGTCGCCGCCGGTAACTCGCCGATAGCACGGATCCGTGGGTTTCACGGCGTCCCCGAGTCCCGATAAGGCTCGCTTCGACCAGCTACCCCGTTAACGTTCCTCGGCCGCCCTCTCTCGTACACCCGTCCCACCGACACTGCGTTCCCGTTGGGTCGTTCGTTCCCCGCGTGATCGGCGAGTCGCCCGGTCTCCGATAAAGCCAGAGGCGAGAAAACGCGATTCATCGACCAAACGATTCCGGTGAGAAAATACGTTTTCTTTTTTTTTCGCGTTCTTCTCGTTTCGCGTCTTTTGTCCCTGGTCGGCTCTCTCGCTCCCTCGCCCTCTCGTCGTCTCGTCATCCGGAGAAGCGATCGTCCGTCGCGACCGGCGCGACGGCACGAATCGAGAGTCGTAACGACGCCGGCGTCGCCGACGCCGAAGGCGCCCGACGTCTTCGCTCTCGTATCATTCGTGTACGGAGCTCTTCCGCGTATCTCTGATTCGTCGCTCGCTACTTTTCTCGAGGCTCGCCTCGACGGTTACCCGACGACGGCGCGGGAAATCTTGTTTCCCGACCTTCGCGTTCTCTTTTTTCATCCCGTTGTTCCTCGCCGATCGAGGAACGCCGGCACTCGTCTTTATTTTCCCGGTAATATCAGCCTCGCGTCGAGCTATAATTACGCGCGTTGTTTTTCGATAATCAGAGACGAGCCGAGCGGCCCCGATGAATTTTACGAAACGATCGGACGCGTGCCGATCAACGGATCCGACGCACCGATTCGTCAGCGGTTAATCGCGGCGCGTGAATCAACCTCGCCGGATAAAAAGTTTTCAAGGATCGATCCGGCCGATGAGAAAAGAGGCTCGTTCGAGAGCGTTTGCGAACTCGTTCGTCGATCGTTGTTCGCTATTTTATGATTATAGCTCGAGCCATCCGTGCTTTTAACATTAATAAAATTGTAATATTGCCGATAACTAGCGACACGATAGAGATACGTCGGGACGTAGCATCAACGATTTTGATCGTACAAATTTCGACGAAAACGTTGGAAATGAACTATTATCGATACTCGTCGAACGATTTCGCGCGATGCGCGCGCACTCGCGACGAAGCCTGGAAAAGCACCGCAAAAACGACGCGTTTGGCGTTTTTGAGCAAAACGCGTCCGATATTTTGGTAATTCATCGCACGACCGGCACGAGTAAGTCCGCGTAACGCGGGCGGTGGTTGGAACGTCGCGAGTATCGTCCCGCAGCGTACGCACGAGTCGTCTCTCTCGGAGCTTGGCTCGCGAACGCTCCGGGATCTCTCCATCGACCATTTTTCTCTCCGCCGCGATCTCTTTCCCTCTTTTCGGTCCGGCGACGCGGCTCTGGCGACCTCGCGCCCAAAATCACGAATTTAGCAGGCCGCGTTCGTCGGAGGTACGGAGCGCGCGCGTACACCGAGGTCTTTCGTCCTCGCGTACACGCGCGTGCGGTGCCCACGCACCGGCGCGACGCTACTCGCTGGGTATACGCGCGCGGTTAAAAAAATGGAGCGCACGAAAATCCTGAGAAAAATAAACGGGTATAAAAAGAATTTCACCGCAGGGATGCCGCTCTCGCGTTACAAGGCTGCGCGGTGGTGCCGGTTCGAAGAGTCGTTTCTTCAATCTCCGTCCGGGTAATCCGAAAGTTTACAGGCCGGTACCGGCGATGTCCGGACGGTGAACGTTCATCCGCGGGAGGCCGAGGCAAACGGAGAAAAAAAAAAGCGTCGAGCGCTCGGATCGTTGATCCGAGACGCGACGCCTCGGTGTCGGTTCGAAAGGGGGAAAACGAAAAAAAGAAAAAGAGAGTCGGTAATCTCGAACGATCCAAAAAAGCAATCCTCGGACGTCAGTTTGGAGGAGGGAAAACCGAAAGAGCAGCGACTCGGACGCGAACGGTCGAATACGCGAGTTTGACGCGTCTTCGTAAATTCGGAGGAGCAACGAGGGGCGAGTTCGCGAACCGATCGCAGCCGAGTTTCGTTCGAAACGAGTCCGTTGCGGCTGGACCGGCCAGAAGCCGGAATCGTAGCGGCTTTACGGATAAATTTTGATCCAAGCCCTCGGAGAGCAGGCTTCGTCGGTACCTCGTCCGCGAGCCCTGCCTCTCGCGGAATCCACCGGAAGCGCGTTTCCGCCGTTTGCATCGTCCGAAAAGCTGGAGGAGACGCGGCACCGGCGCAAACTCGGCCGAGCCTCGCGATCCCGCACCCGCGTTCGTACACCCTTGTTCGGACGTTGTTTCTTCCTCCCTCGTGGATGTTTATCCTCGAAGGGTGTTTCCCCTCCTCGGCGATGCGAACTCGCGTACTTTGTACGCGCACCCTCGAAACCCCGCGCTTCCCCTCGTACCGGAAAGCAACCCCTTCGCGCCCTCCGCGTCGGGGCTGCGCGGGGCTCTCGACGAGGCGCGCAGCGCCGTCGTATCTTCGAGGGACCGAACGACGAGAGGGAAGGAAACGAGGCAAGATTCGAAGCGGAAAAATTCGTCGGAAGACGCGAGGGGCAGGCGAGCGAAAGGACGCGCGACGGTCGATGGGCGGGTCGAGACGTTTCCCGGCCGGGGGAGCGGTCCCGAGGATGTACCCTCGCCGGGGTGGGGGGATCCCGGTTTTCTCTCGAAAGAACGGGCAACGCTCTTCCGGCTCTCGCGTATCTTTGTGTACGCGCGTATCGAAGTATACGACTCGGCGGAGCCCGGGCGAGGAGCGGAGGGCGCGAAAAACGTGGATGGAAGATACGCGCTCGTAAAGTACGAGAAGCTCGCGAGCTCGCGGAATCTCCGAAGAAAATACGAAATTACGAAGTTGGTTGCCGGAGACGACGACAAGGGCGCTCCGACGAACGCGTACCGTCGGAGAAAAGGAGAAATCTCCGATTCCGCCGCCTTACCTCTTCGCCCGACTGCGAGGTCGACGAAAGGATCACTCGTTGCGAAGACGGAGATGAAAATTCATGAATCGACGTTTCCAGTGAAAAATCATTTTTGAACGGACGAGCCTTCTTTCGGTGTACCGAAGGGCGGAGAATAATCGTTTACGCGACACGCGTGAATACGCGTAAAATTTCCGGGCATTCCGCGTTTACAATTTTTTATGCGCTCGATCGATCCAGTTTTCATTAACCGTGTTTAATTCGGCGCAGTGGTAATTGGGGAAATTATTGTTACGCGTTTGCACGCGGTTCGAGAGTCTTTGTTTCGGCGATCCAAGATTCCGTCGCGACGAATTAAATACGGTCGACGCGTCGACCGATTCGAGTAAAATGAAAATTACGTCTTTCAATTTTTAGCGCTTCGAGGCTTCGTTCGTAACGACGCGTACATAAAAAATATTATTTATCCGCGGTGCATCGGGAAATATCGATTTTTCCTTTCGCGTGGCGCGCTTCTTGCTCCCTCGTGCTTAAAACCCTTTTCGAGTGGGGTACAGAGGCGAAAGGAAGAAGAGGAGGAGGAAAGAAGGAAGACGGAAGAAAAATGGGAAAGGCGCGCGCACCCTTGAGGAATATTCCGAACGCAAGAGGAACACCCCCGCGGTTCGAAGCCCCGGCAGTGCCGTTTCCGATTCGAAAAGGGGAAAAGGAAAGGTTCGCGCGACAGCGGAGGGGGGCCGTGACGTTCGGACGGGACACGCGGGAGCCAACCCCTGAAATTTAATCCCGAAACCCTCGAGGGTAGCGGCGTTAACCGTGGATAACCGGCGACCGACGCGACGCGAGGGCGCGCTTTAATTCCGGGTGTTTCGGACGCTCGGCGATCGGACGGGCCCCTGCCGTTCGACGCTCGTGCGGTTTCAACCCTCTCCGTCGCTGTCCGCCCTCGACGATAACCCTCCGGAGTACCGCGAACCTAGCCCGCGCGTGTAGGTACGCGCGCGTCGGGCGCAACGGTAACCCGGGGGTGGGTGGGTGGCTTCGCCGTTGGCGTTCCGGCCTCGCGTGCCCGTAAAGTCCGCGCGTTTCGTTCACCGAACGCCTCGTTCGCGCGTCGCCCGGATTCTCCCTTGGAGCGCAATTTTCGTTGGTTCCTCCCGTTCGAGCCTCGACCTTGATTAGGAAATTTCTATGCTCTCGTAAAACTACCCCTTTTGCGAGTGGATCTCGCTGAAAAGCGTCTCCCCTTCGTCGGTTCGAGAGGGGACGAACGCGCAAATTTGCCCGCGCGAGCCGCTACCCGGGGAACGGTGGGGTTCGAGGGGGAGACGCTTCGTCGTTGTTGCGCGCTAAAATCTAGATCGCGTCCTCGAGGGGGACGTCGCGATCGATCGGCTCGCTCGAGGAACGAATCAACGCCGAGGAAGGGACGGCGGCGGACGCCTCCCGTCCGGAGGATCGTTCGAGGTTCGAGTCTCCCTCCGGCTTTGCGGTATTCGATTTACCGAATGATTCGAACGAAGCCTCGTTTTCCTCAAACTCGGAGGGTGGGCGAGCCCTTCGAGAGCGGGATACTTCGTAGAAACGAAAACGAGCGCCCCGTGAAACGTTCGAGTCCGCGGGCGCCTCGTCGCGGAGCTCCTCCGGTGGACGGGCGCTACGGAAGCTCGACGAGGAGATTTCGGTGTCCTCGTAAAACTCGGTTCTCCCCGTTGAGAGAGCCCGGAGCCAGCCTCCGTCGCGGAGCGAAGGGGTGGGCCTCCTCGTCGCCTCCCCCGTTCGCCGCCGCCGCCGCCGCGTGCAGCCGCGAGAACCGAACCCTGGGAGACTCGAGCAAAGACGGCCCGATAACGGCGCGAGGGAATTCTCGAAACGAGGCGGCTCGGATGTCGAGACTTTGGAACGCGACGCGCAATTTGGTCGTAAGCGTCGTTGTTCGAAGTACGTTTCGACAGATTCGCCTCCGTTCGTCGGACGACCCGTGAGCCTCCTCGTTCGCGAAAAAGTCGAAGGAGCGAACGCTCTCTCGCGCAGCTCCGAATTTCATCGGAGAAACCGCGAGGCCCCGGATCAATCGAGAAGTCGGCCGGAGGGGAAGCGAACGCCGTCGAACTCTTCCGATACGGAGGAAGCGGACGGTGGGATCCGAGATAAGCCTCGCCGCGGAGCGACGGAGGGTCGTTCGCGGCGGAGCTCGGGGTGGATCGTCGAGAACGCCGGGGTCGTTACGGGGACGCTGAGAACGGGAAGGGCGGTACGAGGGAAGCTTACGGGATTAAACGAGCGCGAGGGGTTCGAACCGGCGGGAAGAGGGAATTCTCGAGGCTGACGTCGAACCGTGCGTCGAAACGCGTATACGCGGCGTCGTTGGCGCGCGGGGTACGCGCCCCTGATTCGGTGGTCGTTCCCGGGGGTGCGATCGCGCGTTCTCGCCGTCGCGTTTCGACTTTTTTCGCAAAGCCCGCCCGTGCGTCCGTCCACCGCGATACGCCGCGGCTAACCGCGTCGCTTCCCCGTAGAAGGGAAGGGGCGAAACGCGGCGAGAAGGCAAGAGAGAGACACGGAGGGGCCGACGGAGGACGAGGCGAGAGGGGGGAGAACGATCGGTACCGGGGGAATTGGCTCCGCGGAGCGGGGAAAACCGGGGCTTCTCCGCGTACCGGTTGTCGGGGCGCGCGCGCGCGCACCGGCGGCCCGGCAAGAGCAGAAATCGATGGCCGCGAGGCCTCCCCTTCCTCTCCCCGTCCTCCCGTTGGTTCGCCGGCTCCGGATACCCGGCGCGTAGCTCGCCTCCGTTGCCGGGGGGGGCCGGCTGAAAAAAAAATGAAAGGGAGAAGGCAAGGACGGCCCGACGGCGGGAGATCGAGAGGAGGAGCGGGAATCGACTCGTTTCGGATTCGTTCGAATTCGCGAGGAACGCGAAGCGTCGAACGAAGCCTCCCAAAATCGAATCCCCTGACCCAAA
Source organism: Ophioninae sp. A BG-2022a (assembly GCA_030523105.1). NCBI lineage: Eukaryota > Metazoa > Arthropoda > Insecta > Hymenoptera > Ichneumonidae > Ophioninae sp. A BG-2022a. Next base: position 18,255 of record JAPYZI010001740.1, read on the forward strand.
GACGCGGACGGAAAGCCCGATGGGACGTCGATCGCCCGACAAACTTCTCCGACTCGGATCGATTTTTGTTCGTCGCGCGTTCCCGTTGTTCGGGAAGAGGCATCGACGCGACGAGGCATCGACGCGACGAGACGGCGAACGGAGGGAGGGACGGAGGGAGGGACGGACGGACGGACGGAGAGGGAGAGCGAGAACGAGGAAGAAAAAAAAAGATTCGGCGTTACCCGGACGTTGACGAGGGTAAGGGGAGACCTTGAATCTCGAAACACCGCGGCTCGATCCGCGGGAAGAAAATTATAGAGGCCAAAAGCCTGGGTGGTCTCTCTCGACGCGCGAGGACGGTGGAAACGCAAAAAGAAACATCTTGGCTGGGTTCTCCTCGCGCGGGAACGAACGACTCGATGAATCTTACCCGAGAGATCGCGGAGAATCCGTACCAAGCTCGCCGAGAAACATCGCGGTCGCGCGGGTCCGATTCTCCGCTTTCTCCCTCCCTCCCTCCCTCCCTCCCTCTTTCTCTTCCCCGGCCGTGGCCCGACGGAGGATCCTCTCCGCGCGGGCTCGAACCGGTCAGCGTCGAGCGGCGTCGTCCTCCGCCGATGGCGATCGGCGACTCTCTTTATCGGGCCAACGCGGTACTCGGGTTCGTCTCGGTGGGTCTCGCGGATTCAACGGTTCCAGCGCTGCCCCTCGGATCGGAGCCGAGCTCGCGTCGGCGACGCGCGTTCGTCGAGTCCCAAAGAAATTGCCCGGAACGGTCTCGTCGGCGGTCGGCGGGTCTCGGCCGAGCCGATCGAGCCGCCCGACGACGACTTCGCTTCGCGGATCGGCGAGCGGGACCGAGGGCTTCCGGTTCGGAACGTTTCTCCGTCGGAAGAGCCACGATCGAACGCCGCGGATACTTCCGAACTCGAGAGCCCGGCTTCGGGCGTACAAACGCGTATCTCGCGATCCGCGCCTCGATCGGAACGTTCGAGCGAGCGGAGAGGGCGATCCGGGGCGCGAGGAAGTACCTCGGCCCTGGCCGCGTCCGAGGTACTTCGAAACGGGCGAACAACGGAAGAAAACGATTCTCGAACGCCTGGAATCGTGGAATCGTCGATCGGACGGGATTCCTCGCGGGCGAAGGAGCGGGCGCGAGCGGTCCTCGCCGGAACCAACGAGCGAAGAGCCACGGGGACACCCTCGGCGGGATCGACGGGCGGCCGCGGCGGCGGACGCGGCGCTTCGAGGACGCGGCGGTTCTCGGAAGCTTCGGGCGAGAGCGACCGTCTCGTACCGAGCGCGCGTCTCCGAGTCCGAGCGAGCGCCTTCCTTACCGACGCCCGGAACGCGTCGGCCCTCCGAGGCCGGGAGAGGTCGCACCGGGAACGGGTACCACCGGGAAAAACCTTGACCACCGTCGATACGGCAGTTTCCGAGTCGGTCGAGGTTTTTCGCGAGCGCGACTCACCCGATAACGTTGAAACGCCCAAAAGTTTCGTTCCGACGAGGATCGCGGGAGCGAGAGATCGGTCGGTCCGGTCGAGCGTCGAGGACGCGGCGGTCGCCGGCGTCCGAGCCGAGCGTCTCGAAACCCCGTCGCCCGAACGCGCGCCTCGCGACCTCTTCGTTACCGTTTGAATTTCCGAAGGACGAGAGGTGCGAGTCGCAACGACAAAAGCGACCGTCCGACGGGCTCGACGCCCGTACGAGTAACGAAATTCGGCGAAAGCGCGCGCGTTTCCGCGTTCGTCGCGCTCCGTTACCGAACGAGACGATCCGACCGCGCGCGCGAGTCGTTCGCGGGTAGGCGCGTCTCCCCGGGCGCCCTTCGGTCGGCAACGCGATTTCCTGAAAGACCGAGCGTCAAAACGGGGGGCCCCTCTTCGATCGTCCGCGGTCGACGGTCGCGGTCGACGGTCGCGGTCGACGGTCGCGGTCGACGGTCGCGCTCGTCGGTGTCGAGGAGCTCGAACGGGAGCGTCGCTCGACTCGGCGCTCCTCCGTGGCCGAAGCGAGACGCGAGACTCTCGTCCTCGGAACTCTCGCTCCTCCGCTCCGCGAACGAGAGCGAGGCTCCTCGTCGAGTTTCCTCGGTGTTTCCTCGGTCGCGCGCGCTCGACGAATCTTTCGAGAGCCGCGTTCTCCGGAAGTCCCTCCGCGAGAGACTCCTCGGAGCGCCGCGTTCCTCGGGTCGCCCGAGGCCTTCCGGGTTTCGGGCGATTCGCTCGTTTCCCCCGCGGGGATCGGAGGATCCCGCGAGAGCGAGTTCCACGCGCGACGTCCCGCCGGGAGAGCCGCGCGCGCATCGTCGACTCGCCGCGATGGCCGCCGACGCCGGGTTTCGTCCGGAGCGCGGGATTGGCCGAGGAGCGGGCGACGCTCCGGGCTTCCCGGTTTACCCGAGGGGGAAGCCCGACCGAAGTTCGGGAAGGGACGAACGAGCGCGCGCGGGAGGCGACGCCCCATTGGCGGAATTCCCGCGGGGCGAGGCCTCTCGCGCGCCGCTGGAATCCTCGAGTCTCGCCGGCCATCGTCGATTCCGACATGGCCGAGCGCGCGGAGGCCTCTTCCCGAGCAACACCGGTGTACGCGGCTGCCTCGCGTTTCACCGACGAGATCGTTCGCAGCGCCACCGGTGATTCGTACCTTTCCCTTCGAAAAGTGTTCCAACGCTAAAATTGACGAGTCGTCGATTGTAAAAATAACAAACGCCGCGAACCGTCGAGAGCGGGGACGAGGGCCGGCGAAACGGTTCGAGGAGCCGGCGAGCGAGAGCGGAGGCGGCCCTGTCGCGAGATTCACCGCTGATAACGGCCAGTCCCGAATTAAAAAATAAGCAAAAAAAGTACGCGAAACTCGTACGACCGTCGCGAGTCGAGACGATGTTGAAAAAAAAGAACGAGGAACGGACCGAAAGCGTCGAAACGAACGACGGTGCGCGGACGGGACGAACACCGCGCCGGCAACGGTGCGAACGATCGTCGGCGTCGACGTTCGCGGCAGCCAAGATTCGGAGGAACGGCGCTAACCGGTCGTACCGACGTTACCGCTGTTGTCGTTATTTTTTCGTCGCGATCGCAACAACGACGAGTCGGCGAGAGTATCCCGCTGGACGCGCCTCCGCGGAACACCCTCGCGAACCGTTCGTCGTTATCGTCGCGCCGTTATCGACAACGACGGTGACAACGACGCGTCGGGGTTCGTCCTCGCGTTCGATGTTACTCGTATTTTCGATATTTCTCACGATCGAACGGTACGACGATAACGGACGCGAGAAGCCAACGAGAGGGACTCTTCTCGTCGTTCGTTTCGACGCGACGCGGTCGGCCGGGGACGTTTATTTTTTTTCGAATACTCGCGCGCCTCCCTTCGCCGATCGACGGATTTTTTATCGTTGCTTCGATCGTTACGCGGGGGGGGGGGGGCTCGATCGAACGATCGAGTCCGCTCCGCCGAGTCTTCCTTCGCGCGTTTTTCACGATTATCGAAAATCCGGTAAGAGCGAGGCGGAACGAAACGATAACCCGAGTTTCGTCGAGTCTCGTTCGCTTCGGCGGTAATCGCGCTCTCTCGCTCGGCACGCGCCGCGAGCCTTCTCGCGTCTTTCGCGCCCGTTCGTCACGAGCGAGACCCCGGGATCGGCCGGGAGGCAACGAGAGACGAGCGAGAGAGAAACGCGGAGACGACGACGACGACGACGACGACGACGACGACGACGACGACGACGACGACGACGACGACGACGATAACGATACCGGTACCGTTCGTCCCGGACTCTTCGAACAACGATGGAAAATGAACCACGGCCACCCGGTTCGGTGGAAACGAAACGAGGAACGAATTTTAATCGACCGTTTGATCATGATTCGAGAAAACGGACGCGCGGAATCCGTACAACGGCGAGGAGAGAGGACAAAGTCGGACGCGTCGAGAATCGAGAAGCGAAGTACGACGGCTCGAGATCCGAGTCAACGATCTTACCGACGATAAAGATTAAACCACGAGTAAAAAAAGTCGATCGCGAGACGCGCGAGAGCCGAGATCGAAACGTTCGCGACGCCTCGGCGTCCTTCGGAGCGAGAACGCTGCGAAAATCATTCCCGGGAAGAAATAAAAATAACGAAGCGTCGTTGTTATTAGTAACAACCGACGCGACTTTTTTCGCGGCACCTCTTCCATCGAACGATCGTCGAAGCGACGACGATCGCGACGAGAAAATCAGAGGAAAGAGACGAACGTTTCAACGAACCGTAAAAACGAAAGCGAGAGTCGACCGCGCGAACGAAAGACCGACGCGACGAGCTCGTTCGACCGTACGTACCGATCGATAACGGTAACAACGACCGATTCGATAAAACATGACACAACGAACAACCAAAATAGAATAATAATAACCGACGCGTCGTAAAATCCGATGCAACGAGATCGATTCGAATCGCGGACGATCCGAACGTTCGTTTTCGAACGAACGAACGACGGTTCGATCCTTCACGAGTCGACGAACGAAAATTTCGCGCGATCGAATCTCCGTCGTTTCGAGAGTTCGCGATTCCGTCGTTCCGCGTTCGGCCGTTCCGACTCGCGAATGGACCGAACGTCGAGAGAGAGAGAGGGGGGGGGGGGGCGGGGAAAGAGACAAAGGGATCGCGGAAGGCCCGTTGTCGAGCCGCGCGTAAACTCGTATCGCGACGTCGCGAATCGTACGAGGGTTCGAGGCGCGACCTCGACTCGCCGGAGCCGGCGCGCGCGACTCGACTTCTCGATTCGTCTCGAGGCCCGTTCGGCCCGACGGACGCGCGCGACGGGTCCCCGGGCTCGAGGAGGCCGTTGCGACCGACGCGTTCGCGGGGTCGAGATCCGGCGATCGCGCCCGCGCGCCCGAACGGGCCGGCCGGACTCTCGATCCCGCCGCGTTCGCGTCTCGATCGCGAACGCTCGTCGCCGGAGACCCCCCCGTCGATCGCCGCCTCGCGCGATCGGTGGACGACGCTCGTTCGGTAACGCGATCGGTGATCGTTTCCACCGACGAACCGGGATCCTTCCGACGATTCCGAATCAAACGAGACGAGACTCGGAATCGCGACGATCGCTCTCCCGGTAACGTCGGAAGAACGGACATCGGTGGGACGAGTAGCGCGAAGCGTTGAAAAAAAACAAAAGGAAAACGCGAGATCGCTTCCGTTGGAACGACCGGAGGACCTCGTCGCCCCGAGACGGCGCGCGAGTTTTCCGACGGCTCGAATCCCGCGCTCCGGATCGAGCCCGGTCTTTTTCCGGCACGTACCTTCTTCCTCGAGATCTCCTCGAGATATCCTCGACGGGAGAACGAAATCCTGGCGGGGGCTCGGCTTCGAGGGGAACCTCGCGGAGTCGATCGCGAGCGGGAACCGCCGCACCCTCGCGTCACTCTCGTCGCTCGACGAACGCGCGCGCTTCGTCGCCGCCGCGTCTCCTTCCCCGACGATTCTCGCTCTCTCCTCGCGAAATCGCGAAAGCTCGATCGTCCTCCTCGCGAAACAAACACCCCGAATCGGTACGAACTCTCTCGGCCGTCAGGATCGGTCCGATCTCCGGGCGGCCCGGTGGTCCATCGTTCAAACACCGCGAGAATCCTACCGAGAGGCGGGGCGCCTCGGATCCTCGTCGACACCGGGATCGCGCTTCCCCGCGGGAACCCCTCGACCCTCGGAGAGCGCCCGAATCGTCGCAACGATGCTCGAGCGTTGGTTCGCGCGCGTCGGTACGCCCGATCGGTCTCATCGGTTCCTCGTCGACGCTCGTTCACTCGCGATCGGTCGGGAGAGGAATCGCGAGGATCGTCCGATCGTCGCTCGCGGCTTCTCCGACGGTGTCGTCCGGCGTTTCGCGGACGCGCCCGCGTGCGTTTCGGTCTCCGACGACGCGCGATCCCCGAACCGTACCAGACGACTTTTCGCGAGCGTAACAATGGTCCGCGGTAGCTTTCGAAAAACGAGGCTCGCGGTATCTCCCGGATCGGACGCGCGTCGCGCACTCCGCGAGAGGGGAAAATCGTCTCGTCGACGCTCCGCCGGCGTACGGCGCTCCGCGCCGAGACTCGTCCCGTCTCCGTCGCGCGCTCGCTCGCTCTCCCTCTCTCTCTCTCTCTCGCTCTCTCTCGCTCTCTCTCGCTCTCTCTCTCTCTCTCGCTCGCTCGCCCCCCCCGTGAAACCCCTCGCGTTTCCGCGCCGGGATCCCCGTCCCCGAGACTCCTTCCGCCCCTCGTCCTCGCTCCGCGGCTCCCGTACGAGCCTCCCGCGCGCTTCGCGCGTCTCGGAAGCGACCGGATCGTCGCTCGGCCAATGGGGACCGCGCGCCCGGAGAGAGAACCGGCCAATGGCCCGTCCCGACCGCTCGTCGCGAGACTCCGCGATCCCCGATTACGGCGCTCCGTTGGCGAGCCCTCCGCCCCGCCGCCCCTCGAAGCCGCGCGGCGCTTCTCCCTCTCGGAGGTAGCGGCGGGAGAGCCGCCGAATCCACCGGGCTCGGATCGCCGACGATGCCTCGCGCGCCAAAATTTCGCCGTTCCGCGTACCGTCCGTGCGCGTCTCTCGATCGCGCGTACGCCTTCTTCCCTCCGAGTACGGGCGAGTACGCGCGGCTGCGTTTCTTTTTTTTTTTTCGCGGTTGGGTTACCGCGGTATCTCGGAAAGACGCACGGTCGTACGGTGAATTCGATTCGGAGGTATCGACGATCGGGGCGATCCTCGATCGATCCTCGATCGCCGGGAGCAACGGCCCCTCGTCCATTTTTTTAAAGAGAGTCGGCGTCGCTCTCGTTCGTAACCGACGAAGAAAAAATAACGGCAAACGAGAAAACGTTGGTAAAGCGCGTCTCTTCGAGCGTACCTTCGTCGCTCCTCGCTCCCCCTCTCTACAAAAATCAAGCACGGGAAAAAAAACTTGTTCGCGAGTACGAAAATTCTTCTCCGTTGTCGCGACGCTTCGCGTTGTTCCGCGTTATCTCGAATTTTAATTTTACGAGTCGTTGCGACGAGAAGCGCTCGAGAGAGCGCGTTTTTACGCGCCTTTGATCGTTCGAAACTCCGCGGTAAAAAAAATGACGGCCTCGCCGGAAGAAACGGACGAGGATGGTCGCGATTATCGACGGAAAAACGGTGGAAAGAGTAACGCGCCGTTTCGCCGTTCGCTCCCTTCCGCGCCGGGTTCGAGGGTCGGACCCGTCGAGCCCTCGAGGAACGGGAGCGTCCTTCCGAGAGTTCGAAACTATCGGTTGTTTCGAGACGACCGGTGGTGCGAGCGAACGATCGCTCGCGTCCTCGGGAGGAATCTCGGCGCGAACGATCGTCGCCGTCAGTGATCGGCGCTCCGCGAATCCGAAACGCGCGGCCCTCCTCCCCGACGGTACGGAATCCCGCGAGAGCGCCGCAGCGACGGTCGCGCGAGGGTACGCGCGTCCTCGAAAAAGCGCGAGAGTCGTCGCGTCGCGCGAACGCGAACGATTCTCGCGAGGAGGGACGCTCCCGCGAGGCTCCTCTCCTTCCGGTCGTTCTCGTCGCGAAGGACCGTTTCTCGCCCCTTTCCCGTCGTTCGCGCGTCCCGCTCGCCCGACGACCGGACCTCGGCCGAACGAGACTCTCGGAAGAGAAAAGACGGAAGGAGGCTTCCGTCGGCGCGGCCGGGCGTTCGGCCTCTCGGAGGCCGGGCGAACGAGGACCGCCGCCGCAGCCCCGATCGATCGCCGGCGCAGCCCGGACCGAGCGAAACCCCGGGCCTCGCGCGCGCGCTCGCTCGCTCGCTCCCTCGCTCGTTTCCGGCGCCGCGCGCTTTACGGCTCTCCTCCGCCTCTCCCCTTTATAAATATTCGCCGCGCCGTCTCCCGTCGGTTCGGCTGTTTTTCGGTCTCGCGTGTGCTCCTTCCGAGTCCGTTCTCCCTCCGTTCGATCCGCTCGCGATTCCTCGTCGTCGCGACTCGCGACTCCTCGTCGTCGAGTCGGTTTTTTTTCTTCGCCCCGACCCTCGCGGTTCTCGCGCGTCTCGTCGATCGTGGTTTCCTACAATTTTCTCAACCGATCGTTCCGACCGACGTTGAATCGTTATCGTTATCGTTGTCATTGATCGACGGTACTCTCATTTTTGCAACGGTCGCGTTTACCGTCGTCGCGGTCGTCGGTATCTCCGCGTCCGCGCTCGGCTCCTCCTCTTCTTCCTTCGTTTCCGTTTTATTCGGCCGTGGAAACGTTCGGTCGCGCGGTCGCGCGATCTCGGATTTGACGCTCCGCGATTCGCGATACGGTTCTATCCGTGGTATTCTCGGACCGGAGCGAAGTACTTTTCGTCGAGGCTCGAAGCGCTAAAAATATTCCGAGAACGTCGAGAACGGAGCGCTCCTCTTCTCCCTTCGTTTCGAAAATTCAGCGCTTCCGGGATCGCTTCTCCGAATCGCGATTGCGCTCGCTTCGAGAGAATTCGAGGAAAGCGTTTTCAGAGTTTTCGGCACGGACGGTTCGGACGAAACGCCCGATCGACGATCGAGAGGTTCGTCGAGGCGCTCGAGTACCCCTCGCGATCGCGCCTCGCGATCGCGCCTCGCGATCGCGCCTCGCGATCGTTTCCTCGTTCGAACGAGGAAACGCCGAAACGCGAAAAATCTCGAGGCTCGGACTCGAACGCGACGGGAACCCTGGCCACGCGCGATACAACGGGCATCGACGAGAACCCGCGGCCGTCGCGGTCCCGTTCACCGCGCTCCTCCCGACGCGTACCCGTCGATTGACGCGTTCGTACGATTCCGTCCGTGCCGCTCTCGCGCGGGGAACGCTCGCGAGAAATCGTTCCTTTCGCTCTCCGCGCGTCGCTCCTCCGCTTCGCCGACTTCGGAGGAGCCGCGATCCCGGTGACGTTCGTCCTTTCGAACGGTCCCTGATCGTCGTCGTCGTCGTCGTCGTCGTCGTCGTCGTCGTCGATTCTCGATGTTCGGGGACGGTCGTGAAATTATTACGGAAACTCGGCGAAAATTCTAGCCGTTGAAACGAAGAAACGATTAAAAGAAACAATCGGTTCCCCCGTGCACCGGGATCGAGCGTCTCGAGTCGTCGAAACACTCGCGGAAATATTTTAAACGGCCGTTGAAACTTCTCGCGAACGTCGACGAAGAATCGAATGATAAAAATCACGAGTAACTCGGAGCGGCGACGCGCCGATCTCGGCCGCGAGTCTTTCCGGTCCGAGGACAAGGACGCCAGTGGCGCAACAACGCGGCTCGTGCATCTTCGGTGCACGGGTCGAGCTCTTATTGCCCGCGTTTGCGTCAGCTCCGCGGAACGCTTCCGCGTTCCGGCGCATTTTCCGAGCCCTTTTTTTTCCGCGTCGAGAGCCGGGCGCGCTCGAGCGACCGTTCCTCCGACGAGAGCGGGTACCCGCCCGAGGGCACAAAGGGCTGCGGTTTCTTCGTTGCCGGAAATATTTACGGCGGCGCGGTGAATCGCTCCCGAATTCCGTCGCGACGGAACGAGGAAACCGAACGAACAAAAAATACTAGAAAAAAAGGGACGAGAGAATGTAGGTTAGTCCGGCGCGTCCCGAGCGAGGAAGGGCCCCGCAGGCCCGAAGGGCGCGCAACGGACGGTTTTCACTCGAGTTTCGCTTCCGCGTTCCTGCGTTTTTTTTCGTACGGTTTTTTCTCGACGCTCGAGAGCGTCGTTTTCGTTTTCGTTTTCGTTTCGAGACACTTTCGAAAACGTTTCGAGAAAACGTTTTCGAAAGTGTCTCTCGGAGTCGAGGGTTTCGCACTTTCGAGGCACCGTCCTCGAAATCCGCGTCAATTTTCGTCGAAAGTCGAAAATTATCGATCACACGAGGGTCGACTCGTCGTTGAATCGGTCGTTCGTTTTCGGAGCGACTCTTCGGCCCGGCGGTTCGTCGGGTGACGAACGTTGACCCTTGAGCATCGTCGCGCGGGGGAGCGGGCACGCGCGAGCGTCGCGCGGCGCGTTTCCGACCCGGAGTCGACGCGCGCGAGGCAAGCGGGACAGGAAAACGCGACTCTTCGCGACACCGATAACAAAATCGATCTTCGACGGTCGCCGGCGCGGTCCTCCAACGGGACCAAGATTCGAGCTTTCCGTCTTGGATCGTTTCGCGTTGCTCCGTCTCTTTTGTCTTTAACGTTGGCCAACCGACTCTTCGAAGTCGAAAACGTTCGGTCGCCCAATTTCGGGGATTCGTTACGAACCGATCGGACCCGCGCGAACGCGTCGCGATCGGACGGACGAGGAATCGTCGGTCGCTCGATCCGAGCGTAACCGACGAGCGTTGCTCGCGCTCGGACGTACCGTCCGCCCGTTCATCGAGAACCACGATTGTTCGAATTGAACGATACGCGCGGTAAATCCGTACGGGTTTTTTTCACGCGTCTCGGTAGGCGCGAGTTCGCGAGCGTTCGTCGCGTCTTCGAACCGAAAATTGGAATCCCGACGGCGCGGAGGCTCGATCGGGTTCGAACTTTGGAGGAAACGGTCCGGAAGAGGATCGAGTTCTCGCACCGCTGACGAAGAATCGATCGGAGGTTCCTCCGAGGAGGAACGAGACGCGATCGGCGCGATCGGCGAGGACCGCGAAGCGCCCCTCGAGGACGACAGCGCCGAGTTCTCCGGGACGTAAATTTTAATCGGCCGTCGGGTTTCCTCGTCAGCCGCGAGTTCCCCTCGGGCGTGTCTCTCGGCTCGTTCGAGCGTACGCGAGCCGAGAGTCGAGCGTCGCCGTAACGAACGGACTCGGCTCGGGAACGATCGGAATTTCCGCGCGGCGCGTTACACGTACCTTCTCGACGGTCGATCAGCGGCGAGACTCGTCCCCGGTCCCCCCCGAAACGACCAATTTCCCGGTCATTTCGCCTCCGTCGATCCTCCTCGTTGACTCTCGACACCCGCACTCGCGCGCGACCGATCCAAAAACCAAACTCGGAATCCGTCCGTCCCCGGGGACGACCGTTCGCGCGGCCGTCGAGAATCGAAACGAGCGTCGAGTCTTTCCGCGACGGCGAAACGTTCCGCGAGGGTCGGCCTCTCGTCTCGAGACTGGAAGCTCGCGGGGGTTGCTCCGACGATCGCGCGCGCGAGACAACGATTCGCTTCCCGGAGCGTCCGCGTCGATCTCCCTTGCCCTCGTTTTCACACGCGCGCGCTCGCCCCGGCTTCGCCGATCCTCCCTCTCTCGCGCGAAACCCACGGCGCACTCGTCGAACCGCCGCCTCCCCCCACCCCCTGCCCCGCGTCGACGCGCGACACCCCCTTCGCTCGCCGATCCTCGATCCTGGATAAAGAGCACGCGCGCGCGCGCCGGACCGCTCGCCGAAATTGCGGCGACTCCTCGAGGGGCTGGCCGAGACGGGGGGGGGATCCCTCGTCCTCTTCGACCCTTGGAAATTGCCCCTGTCGCCCCCCCCCCCCCCCCCCCCCCCCCCCCCCCCCCCCCCCCCCCCCCCCCCCCCCCCCCCCCCCCCCCCCCCCCCCCCCCCCCCGCCGCGATTGGTGCACTCTCCTCCCCGATCGCGCTCGGACGCACCGCGCGACGCGCTCCGCGGGATCGCGGCGAGCCTCGGGAACGACGATCGAGTCGCGGGGTGCGCACCGCGCGGCGACTCCGACGATCGCGCGGGACATCCGGGCCACTCCCTCCGGCCCGACGCGCGACCCCCGTGGAGCCCGTCCGTCCGTCCGTCCGTCCGTCCGTCCGTCCCGCTGTCGTTTTCTCGCCCTCTCCGCCACGGCCGCGTCGTCGCGAGTCCGTTGCCCGCAAAGGCGAAATCTTCGAGTCGCCGCGTCGAGGCGGACCGTTTTTTTTTTCCGAACGATTTCGGCGGGTACTCGAGAGGGATCGTTCGAGCCTTACTTTTTAAACGTCGACGAAGCACGTCGCGCGCCTCTCTCTCTCGACGATCGCTGCTTTCCTCACGCGCGAGGCTTTGCGTTTATTTTTTACGTCCGGCAGCTTCCAACGGCCGTTGAGACGAAAAAAGGACGCGTCGATGCAAAACCAGGGCGAAAAGTTTTCGGGCCCGGCGATCGATCGGGACCGATTCGTTCCTCCGAAAGGCGTTTTTGCGGGTTCGCGCCGGAGCGCGGCTTCTCCCGAGGTCTCCTCGATCCACGGGCGGTCCTTTCGCGCAGCCTCGAACCGTCGGTGCGCGACCGGTGGAGCGTTTCTTCGTTTCGCCTTTACGACTCGATACGCGAGCGGTGCGCGCGGTTATCGGACAGGCGCGCGCGCGCGCGTCCTCCGGCCGGACGTAAAATCCACCCGCGTGCCGGATTTTTCGCCTCGACTCTGGCGCGTTTGAATTTAAAAAAAATAAAACGAGGATTCTTTATTCTCGGAACGGCGAATCTACGGGGTTCGCGCTCCTCGCCGCGAAAGCGTCGTAAAGGTTTCGTTCTCGTCTCCTTCTCTCTCCCCTTCCGCGCCCGATCGATTCGTCCGAACCGAGATAAAACCGGCGAAAAAAAACGAAACGAACGAGTCGGCGAAGCTCCGCGAGAAAACGTTTCCATTCTTTAACGTTCCCGTTTTTCCGGTCGTTTATTCTCGGAGCGCGTCGCTCTCGTCGTTTCGTTCGTTTCTCGACGGCGAGTCTCTCGTCGCCGTTTTCCACGGGGGCGGCGTCCGAGGAGACGCCTCTCCGGCGATCGAGATTCGTTTCCCTCGGAGCGCGAGACCTCTCGAAACCTCCGTCGTCGTTGAAGCTTCGTCGCGCGCCGCGCCTCTCGGCTCGATCCTCGTCCGCGGCTTTCCGCGATCTTTTCGAAAAAGCCTCGATCGTTCTTCTCGCCCCGGAAACCGAGCTCGCCGTTGCACCGAAGCGCGCGCGCGCGTCGCTGCAATTTTCGCAACGACGGTAAATTTTGCTCTCGCTCGGACCTCTACCCCGGGACGCTTCGGTTCTCGAACCTCTCGTCCCCGAGATCCGAGCGCGGACGCGCGTTTACGCGCGTTTACGCGCGTACCAACGCGCGCGCGTGTAATTTATAAACATCGAGAGACGCGCGAAGCGGCGATAACGCCGGAGCTCCGCGAGGCCTCTCGTTCGCTCGTAAAAAGCCACCGGTCTCTCCGCGCGCCCGTTTTCCGTTTCGACGATCTCGGGAATCGCTGGTCGAGCGGGCCTCCTTCCCTCCGCCGTCCGCGTCCTCGCGAATCCTCGCGGACTTTGCCTCGCGAAGAGGGACGAACCGACCACCCCTCCGTCTCGTTCGCCGCGGCTCTCGCGATACCCGACTCGAGTTTTTTTTCGTTCGGTTCGCGAGCGAGACCGGGGAACGCGCCGCGAAGAGGAGGATACGAGCCGAGAGGAGGAAAGAGATCGGTTCGAGGGCCTCTCGCGGAACAATTTTACGAACGCAAATTACAGAGTCTCGCGACCGCGCCTCGCCGCCAATCCCGACGCTCCGGGTGTCGGCGGGTAGCGCTCGCCTCCTCTCCCTGTCTCTCTCTCTCGAACGCGCGCGAACCCGCTCCTCGATTCCGTCCCCGACTCTCTTGATAATTGCGAAAGTAGCCTGGCTCCTCGCGAGGAATTTTCGGTTCGATCGTATCGTCGACGCGAGGGAACGCTCGCTCGCGGCGTCGGCCCCGCGTCCGTTGACCGCCGGTTCTTTCGTTCCCGGAAATTTCGTTCGACGCCGCGACGATTCGAGTCGCGAAATTCGCCCGATCGAACGACCGAGTCGTCCCGCCGAGTTCGAACGTTTCGTTCGCGGTTGTCGGCCCTGGAGGATACTCGAGGAGCGCGTTCTCCCGCGCGTTCGCCGGACGCGAAAAAATCTCGAGGAAGCCCGGGGGGGGGGGGGGGGGGGGGGCGCGCGGCGAGCCCGCGAGAGTCGTCGGAACCGCGAAACGGTTCGGACTCGTCGAGTCCGTCCTACCGGGCGCCGTTTTTCCCGATCGAGGAGCCGCTCCTCTCGAAACGGCTTCTCGTTTCGCGACGCGCCGGGATCGCGCTCTCTCTCCTTTTGGATTTATCGCCCGTGCGGCGAAGGCTCGCACCGGCGAGAAGGCACCTCGGGCGTCGGCCCGTCGCGGCGATAATTCTTCGCGCAACGATCGTCCTTTCTCGCCGTCTCCGTTTTCTTTTTTCGCTTCGGCACCGCTCGCACCGCTGATCGTTCGTCCGGCCGAGACGGGATCTTCCCTGGCGGGACTCGTCCTCCTCCTCCTCCTCCTCCTCCTCCTCCTCCTCCTCCTCGCCGCTCTCGCGCTCGACCGCGGTCGGGCGAGGAACCCGGCGATGCGAATTCTCGCGCGGGTATACCCGACCGGCCGTACCGGCCGAAGCGAGAATCGTCGTTCGCGCGACCGAGGATATCGGCCCGCCCGACGACCCCCTCGCGAGAGGAAAATAACCGCGGAGAAGCGGACGAAACCGAGAGGCGGAGTTTCCAAATTCGCGGAGCAAAAAACGGACGAGGCTCGCGGTCGGCCCATCGAAGCGTTGTCCCCGAGCGACGAACCGATCGAGGTCCTCGGCCGTTGCGCTCGCCGCCGCTCGACCTCGCCGAGCGACTCCTCTTTTCCTCGCCCGTGGCTTCCCTCGGACGTCGCGCTCGTCGCTCGTTCGCGGCTCGACGGAGATCGAACCGGCGATCGACCCTTGTCGCGCGCACCCTCGGTCGAGTCCGATCGAAACGTACGCTCGGAGGGCCCCTCGCGCGCGCGCGCCTCTTCGCCCCGCGACCCGTAAACGGCGCGGGTCTCGGAAGGACGCGGGATTGCGCGAGGACGATTCGCGTCGATCGCGCGTCGATCGTTCGGAATTATCGGCGGCGCCCCGAACCCGAACGAACGAGGAGAGTCGTTTCGCTGGAAAAATCGCCACGGAGGAACTCGCCGCGAGGCGACTCGGCGCGCCGACTCGAGAGACGCGTCCCTGACGGACACCCGGCAGCACCCTCGGTTCTTGGCCGCGCTCCGTCCTCCCCGCGGCCCGATTCCCCTTGCTTTTCGGCTCTCCCCCTTGCGCGGACGCGCGCGTACGCGACCGCGGTGCACCGTTCGCGATCGTATCGCCCGCGCGTCGATGTTTACGCGCGAACCATTGTTCTCCGCGTAACGGTGGGTGCGCCCGGCCGGAGCGCCCGGCCGAGAAACCCGAGGAAAGACTCGACGACGCGTTCCTCGCGCGCGCGTACCGTCGTTGCTCGAGCCCCGGGCGCGTACGCGAGGCTACGGCTGGGTATCGCGCGCTGGCCGACTTCGAACCGGAGGGTGGACGATGAGCGCGCGCGACGCGTTCGCTCGCGTACGCGTGCGCGGTCGCGCGCCGATTATCCGTCTACGAAATTAAGCGTTTCGAATGATCCTTTCAAATTCCGAAGTAAACATGAAAATCCGTATTCGTTTGTCGACTCGAGAAACCGCGTTTGGCGAACCAGTTTTGTCCCTTGAACGCGCGTGTGCCGTTTCTTTCCCCGAAAACCCAACGTTTCGAGAATGAAACGTCGAAAAAGTATTCCGGAAACGGTTTTTCCCATTTTCACGGTCTAATTTTGCACTTTCGGCGAAAACTCGGGCATA
Source organism: Ophioninae sp. A BG-2022a (assembly GCA_030523105.1). Classification (NCBI taxonomy): domain Eukaryota; kingdom Metazoa; phylum Arthropoda; class Insecta; order Hymenoptera; family Ichneumonidae; species Ophioninae sp. A BG-2022a. The sequence continues at coordinate 33,789 of JAPYZI010001740.1, forward strand.
CTCGTGATCAGCGGCAAATTTCCGATCAAATTGACGCTTTTTAAAGGTTAAAAACGGAAAAACAAAAAATTTCGACTTCCCCGGGCCACTTTCCCGGAATCTTGAAAATCACGATATTTCGAAAGGTCGTGGGATACGCTTCTCTTGTGATACAGGGACACGTTTGGTGAGTCTGGAAAAGGTTTTTGCCTGACTCGAACAACGGCGTTGGATTCGTATCGATACCTCTGATGGTTTCCCCGGAATGTCCGCTCGAAAAATCGCAAAAAAAGATGCAAAGGGGTATGTATGGAAAAATTGGCAGAAATCGATGCTCGGACTTTGAAATTCTGCCAAAAATCGAGAAACCATCGGATTTTAATGATTAAAAAAGCAATTTGAAGAGAAAATCGTAACGAAGAGATCGAGCGCGGAGCGGAGCACCAAATCCCAAAGGAAAAAAAGTTACGGACGGTTTAGCGAAAAAACGTATTTTGCCCGAAAATCGAAAAAAATCTTTGATTTTTAATATTTTTTTTATCGGTCCTTTACGACGCAACTCGATCCCCTGAACACGAATCTACCATTTGTTTCCCCGAAAACCCAAAATTTCTATGAAAAAATCGTAAAAAATACCTTAAAACGCGTTTTTCTTTGCTTCGTTTCGTGCCTTCGACAAAAATTTTATGATATTCGTAATGAGCATAAAATTTCCGATCAAACAGACCCTTGTAAGAGTTCAAGAATGGAAAACAAACGAAGATAAACGTCAGAAAAATAGTCTACAACAGGTTTTTCGCATTTTCCCGGTCTAATTTTCCACTTTTGGCAAAAACTCGGGCATATTCGTAATCAGCGGAAAATTTCCGATCAAACGGACCCTTTAAAAAGTTTAAAAACGGAAAAAATTTTTTTTTCGTCCTTCCGGGCCGCTTTTGAAGAATCTCAAAAATCACGATATTTCAAGAGGTCGTAGGGTGGGCATTTTATATGCTATTGAGGTTCATTTGGGGGGTTCGGAAAAGGTTTTTGCCTAACTCGAACAACGGCGTTGGATTCGTATCGATACCTCGTATAGTTTTCCCGTAAAGTCCGCTCGAAAAATCGCAAAAAAAGAGGCAAAGGGGTATGTATGGAAAAATTGGCAGAAATCGATGCTCGGACTTTGAAATTCTGCCAAAAATCGAAAAATCATCGGACATTGATGATTAAAAAAGCGATTTTAAGGGGAAATCATAACGAATAGATTGAGCGCAAAGTGGAGTACCAAATCCCAAAGGAAAAAAAGTTACGGATGATTTAGTGAAAAAACGTATTGTCCCC
>JAPYZI010001741.1:0-50233 GCA_030523105.1 Ophioninae sp. A BG-2022a
CTTTGCCTCTTTTTTTGCGATTTTTCAAGTGGACTTTCCGGGGAAACTATAAGAGATATCGATACGAATCCAACGCCATTATTTAAGTCAGGCAAAAACGTTTTTCAAACCCACCCATTGAATCCCCATAGCCTACGAGAAGGTCATCCTACGACCTTTTGAAATTTCGTGATTTTCAAGATTCTGACAAAGCGGCTGGGGGAAGTCGAAATTTTTTTTTTCCGTTTTTAACCTTTCAAAAGCGTCTATTTGATCGGAAATTTTCCGCTGATTTCGAAAATGCTCGAGTTTTTGCCAAACGTGCAAAATTTGACCGGGAAAATGGGAAAAACCCATTCTAGAATACTTTTTGGACATTTTTCCCTGCTGCAGATGACGGTATCTATCGTAGCGACGGAGGTTACGAATTAGCGCAGATCTTCATCGAAATAGATCAAACAAAACTCAAAATGAGTAGTTTTGACCGCTTGAGAGGCTTATGCTCGGGAAATTTGTGAAAGTGCAATACGGTGGATTGTAGCTCGCAATTGCTCCCATGGTAACAGCAACCTGCACAATTATTTTCAAAATTTTGGTAAATGCCGAGCATGTTCCTCTTGGGGCAAGCGTCCTGCATATACACAATAAATTTCATGCAAAGCGGTTGAATAGTGCGGGAGAAATTAGATTTTGAAACTTCGATGTGGCTAGGAACGTGTTCGTCATTCCCTTAATGTGCGAGAAACATACGAGCGCTTTGGTTGATTTTAAAAGAAAAAGAAATGTACAAAGGATGTACTAATTCTTAGAATTCTCAAACGGAATTGAGAGGAAGTCAATTTCGGGCTATCTTATGGAAATCTGAGTGGGGTGACATATGACAGACTACTATCGTCAAGAGTGAGGATGGATGCAGGGAGGGGAAAAGGGTGAATGTTTTCTTGTTGCGAGGACAATCTGGGTCAGGCCTAGATTAAAATATTCATAAAGCCAAGCACGCGAGATCTACATACGCGGTAGTGGGGTTCGATTCACATTAGAAATACGCTGACTGGGCCATGTCAAGTAAGTCTCTTGAGAGATGTCGGCACGCGTCGAGTAGTCAAACCCATGATCCGGTCAGACCCAAAACATACAACCAACGCAAGCGTTTCGAATCTTCAATTACATTGCGGCGCAAATTGCCTTCGTTGTTAATTGACATTTCACTAGTTGATGCACTCGCATACTCGCCAGTTGGTTAAACAAAAAAAAATATGTGGTCGGAATATTAAAATGTTATATGTTTTATTAAATAAAAACAAATTTTGAAGGATTGCCAGAATCGATGTTTTGCCAGATCGTGTTTTTTTTGTTTGTGAAAAAGGTAATTGGACGACACACGTGCAGAAAAAGTAATTGTCTGGTGCAACCATTCACCGGTAGATAATGAATATTCGATCCTATTTTTTCGAGTCTGTACACTTTTAATATTTGTACCAATTTGACAACTGCGATCATACAATTATTATATTGAAATAGACCTCACAATTTATCTTTATGAGGGAACATATAAGTCAATGTTAAAGATCAGAATGTTAAAGTCTTAGTTTAAATTGTATCTAAATTTAACTGAAATTGTATTTAAAATAAAACGTTTAACAATAATATTCCACTGTTAAAATTTTATTCCACTTTATCTTAAATTTGATTTTACATTAATTATGTCATAAATATAGTTTATTGATCATATTACTTAGATCAGAAACGAGATTTTTTCTACGATATATATAAGAATGAAAATAATTATTGATAAGACATCCGGTGCTTAAAACAATTGAAAGACCGATATAAACATCGTGCCTTTTCTATACGCAGGACCGTACGTGTTTTTGTCGAGTTAATATTTATGCTTTCAAAGAAGAATAGAGACGCTGACTTGTCGGAGAATTAAATTAGAAACGATGACGTCGTTTCACGAGTCGAAGGAACGATAAAGGGGGATTGAGCGTCGCGAAATAGAAAGTAGGAGAAAGACGATGGATATAAAGGATATAAAGTCTCACTTTTATATATCATCGTCCTCTCGGAATTCACCCTCGGTCTATCTTCGATCCTGTGAGCATTCCACTCAGTTATTCTCGAATAAAGAGTAAAACTGAAATAACCTTCAGTGACGAAGTACGTTTCTTTCAACTCGAGGTGGATCGAACGGATTATTTGCTCACTTTATCGTTTTTTTTCTCTCGGTCTCGCTGATTTTTCTGACTTCCCCCTCATCTCCGACTCACCGTAACGTCTTTTCGTCCATCCTGCAAGATTTATTGCCTTATTTTATCACTGAGGGGGAAAGAGTGTCATTTATTTATACAAAGATCTGACAAATCAACTCCATGAATTGTTTCGAAGTGGTTCAACGCTTTCCATCGAAACTTTTGGTCATTCGTACTAATCCACCGAACCAATGCAACCGATGACCAAAAAAATTGAACTATTTTATTTCGGATTAAAAGACCCTTTTTAGAATGAAAAATCCATACGCACATTTTCTGTATACGCAATCGGAGAGCGCAGTAAATTGTACATTCCAGCAGAATATAATTGACTGTGATTTGTATCACCAATGGAATCCCCCATGCAAATGCAGCCATACGTACCAGCAGAGCGATGCGTGCACATATATTTTACTCCGGAAAAACCGGAAGGGCGCAAGTGATATAATTTTATAAGTAAAACCCTATGGGCAGAGTCCTTTCGTGTGATTAACAGCCTTATGCCGTTATTATGCGGTAGCTCGGGGAAGCCAAGTAGTAGATACTGGCAGCTTTGGTCGGACGGTCACGAATCGTATCCACGCCTCATGCTTTCGTGATGTACGAGCGTGCTCAAGACGTGACAAACACCTGGTCTATGCATCTCACGATTCCATAGTCTTTCGACGTTCCTCCATCCAATGATGCCTCTATCTCAGTATCCCTCTCAAAGAACATCATTCGAAATAAGAATCTGGAAATTGGCGATTTCCTCGTTCACTTTTTCTTCTGTTCACTGGGAACGAATCAGGGTTTGGCTATTCCGAATCGAACGACGATCGAACGGTTTATCAAACAAATAAAAATGGCGATTCTATTGGGTTCCTATTTTTTCACGTTCACATATTTCGGAAAGTGTTGATCAACATTTTTCGACCGAAATGTTTTTAGGGATATACGTGGTTTGTTCACAAAATCAGATGATCGCGCTTTTTGGTTATGACCTTGAGCTTACGAAGCGACGAGATTTTTATCTTCTCAATCGTGGCATATCTTTTTCCTTTCAAGGCTCTTTTCAGTTTTGGGAACAGAAAAAAGCCTCAAGCGGCCAAGTCCGGTGAACACGGTATCCGAGTTACGATTACGGGGTTATTGTTGGCAAAAAAATTACGAATAAGCAACGATGTGCAACAGGTGCATTATCGCCATCGATAGTGAAGAATCCCTAAGTACAGAAAAACACATCTAACCTTTATATCTGTCAAAATAAATCAAGATACGCACGATGTCTAATAATGTCGAAATATGTTGGGGATATTTACACCAACATAATAAAAGAAAAAATAGACAATCGAACGTACGCAAACCGTGAAATTTAAAAAGTCACCTTATTTTTAAGCAAGCCTCGTCCATTCCAGTTATTCAACCGCTTTGCACTTTCTTTTCAAAAGTTCGATTTACGAGACTCTATCGCGTTGGCTTTGAACATCAACGAACTAGACTAATCCTAGATTTGTTCTCATTTCGAGTATACAAGAAACTTCCTGATTTCCTCCCTCTGAACTTGAACGAATATTTGCATGTTTTGATTTCGGGGCCTGGCCGATGAAGCGGAAACGCGAAAGGTGGACCATTTTGGGAGAGTTCATAGTTCGTGGATGCAAAGCCAAGAACACACGTGGGCAATGTGTCGCGATGACGCGGATGTTCATCTTCCGAGGCTTGAACAAACGTGCGTGTCAGTGGATACGTCCTTGTCCTGTCAGACGTGACTCGAGCCACTGACGTATTCACCGATAAGCGGGTTTTCATGTGTGGCGACTGCCTCACCGAGTGCACGTATTTCTTCCTTCCTTTGGCTGTGTGTATCTGTACGTTAGACCCGATGTACCCCGTGTGACGGTCGTGTGATAAATGCATAAGCGGTTGCCACACCGTGTACCCGTGCTCGCCCATCTTTGTGTACCGTTATACATATACGAGAGAAGAATCGAGAAACGGAGACGAAAGCGGATGCGAGTGGAACAGAGACAAAGTTGGAACGCGTCTGGTGCATGTTCTATGTGTATATTTGTATATTTTTGTACGCTATTGTTCTCTTTCATTTGTGGCTTTACTCTTCCTCTCCTTTTCTCTCTCTCTCCCTCTCTCCGCAGTAACGAGTTCCACATCTAACAGAAACGCCAATCAAACTGGCAGCATGAAAAGCAAGCGAGGAATGGGGCAAATTTATGACTACGAGACAATTAGAATGAAGCCGGAACGAAATGTGCTGAAAGCTCTGCATCGCGTTTCAGTGATGTTTTCTTTTTTGTCTTTTCCTTTTTTTTTTTTCCAGTAATTCCTTAAGGTCGACTTTTCGCATGCAATTTATCATCCCGTATCGGAGGAATGTGAAATTCGATATTGCATTCCCCAAGAGGCATGATAATTTAGCTGAACCGCCCGAACCAAAAGAAAAAGTTACGTTTTACAGGTAAAAAAAACAGGCATTTTTTTATCGATAATGAAGGGCTGCCGGTTAGGAATTTCCATTGCAGCTAATCTAACGAACTTGTTGCACTCATAATTTAACGTTGATTTTTCAAAAGTGTGAGTTTGAGCTTGGCCGTTTCACTCAAACTCCGAACTCGTAACTTCGTTTCATTAAATTACGTACTATCGATCCAATCGTTTATAACATTCGCTTAATAAACTCCTGTCAATGTAGCCACAATTCCTACATAATGAAACAAGTCACAACGGTCCAGTTGATAAACAAGTTATCAGAATAAAAAATCATGAATGAAAATCATGATTTTTCATTGTTTTCCACACTGTCGCCCTCAGTGGCTCGCACAAACGGATCTTTCGCGTTCTGTATTTTTTTTTCCCACACATTCCGCTATTCCTATCTCCTAGATTTAAACGGAGGAAAATCATAGGAAGGAGAGAGAGAGAGAAAAGGAGAGACAATCGAAATAACAGGCAAGAAAGCGTGAACGGAAGACGTGAGGCTTAAATATACGTGCATGCAAGTGAGAGTGGTGCATACGTAAATTCGAAAAAGCGGCTGTACTCTGGGCGAAATGCTTTGGCGCCAATTAACTTGACAGGCGAGCCTGCGTTGCCCGCGGAGAAGTGCGACGGCGGTGAGAGTCGAGCTGAAGGAGAGAGACGAGAAATACGAGAAAGACTGGCTTTCCTTCTCACTTTTTCCCTCCTCCTCCTCCTCCTCCTCTTCCTCTCTGCTCTCTCGCCGTCGCGCTCTTTGGGTTTCGTGCGAGGGTGCAAACGGGAGCACGTGGACCTATATAGAACTTGCACTACCCACGTACGACTAGGATTCTTCCTCCGTATATACTATACCGTACGAGCTTCTCGCTTTGTTCGCAAAAACATGTAGCAAGCACTGCTCCACTGTAATACTAAATACGTACGTATGCGACAGGCTTTCCATGTCAAATTACTGATCTATTTCTCGATGATGATTCAACCGTAATAATTAAACATTTGTATTTTTTTTAAATTTACTTTCGTTTTGACAAAGGTTCATTTGGCAATGAATTAATTGTTGAATAGCAGAATTATTCTCGTGAAAATTTACGAAAATTGAAACTTGCTTTTCGAGTTGTTGTAGCTTTTCAATGTGCCATCCAATAATTTAATAACGTATGGCCATTTTGGCGTAAAATACGCGATATAAGCGGTCACCCAAAGATGGAAATACGTATAAATACATGTGTGTGTGTGTGTGTGTATATATATATATATATATATATGCTCAACGCGTCGGCCGTTTGCAAGGCCTATACACTCGCGTGCTACACGATAAAAACGAGGTCACTCGCCCACAGTGTCGTAAGTAGTTCTCTCCCTCAAATCTCGACGTTCTCCTTTCTCTCGTTTTTCCCCCTCCTTCTATATCTTGCTAGTTTTCACATAGTTTTTGCTTTCCTATTATTTCTACTTCCTTCAACCTCGGATGACGATACACACTCCGAGGCTTTGGACAATTTGTCTTCGCAACTCTTATTTTTGTCAACGAGGAGGCTTTCCTGTGTTCCTTCAATTGTCAAATCGACACGTAGTCGTGTCGACTCTTTCTCGTCAGGGGAGGGGAGCAATTATATTTTTAAGCCTCCTAAACTTTCAAAGCACTGAAACGGCACAATGGCAAACTTTTGTGCAATGAAAATAATGGACATGGCGCACGAAAATAATCGTTAAGCGAGAAAAGTTATAAAATTGAAGGACTGTTTATTCCACGGAAGCGATTAAAAGTTCGATTGTTGTTTCCCAGCAAGGAATATTTTCGCCTCGACCACGAATCCGACCATTTTGCATCTCGGGGTTCAACTTGCAATTATAATTTGCATTATCGATTCCATTGATTTATGTATATTCACAGTTTACCCATGCATATGCAATTCGGAATTATTCATCGATTGATATTATCGTGTGTTAATGGCTCAGTCAATGCTTCAGGGTTATCCGCGACGCGTCTTTGATGGTTGTTTAATGCCGCGAAAACGTATTTTCTACACTTCAGCGTTTCCCGTGCGCAATTGGGCAATGGTTGAAGAACAACGCCGGTCATTTGAATATGTTCATTCGCATATCAACGTTTCGCGTAAATACGAACTATATTATCGTAATTATAAAACAATACGTCTTTCAAAAGGTGTAATATTGTGTAAATGATAATAAAAAAGAATTTTAATTTCTGTAACATAATGAACGCAATAGTAATAATGGAATGAGCAATACAATCCTTCGGGTCAAATGTGCTTTTGTGATTCGAAAGGTCAACTAGCTTGAGAGATAAGAGTTAGAATAATAAAACAATACTAGTTAGATGGGCTATTTATACAACTAATAATCGAATTTAAACGCATTACGGAAAACCTTCAAATTTACATTAAAAAATAGATTAATTAAAAAAATGTGTACAATCTTTGAATAATTATAAATATGAATTAAAAAATTCTTAATAACGTAAGCAAATCATTTGAACAAAACCTATAAACCCATTGAATAGGCAATTATTATTTTTTGAACTTTTATTTAAACTGTAAATAATTGCTCATAAAGCTTTGTGTGACTAGATCTGGGGTAATTAGAGACTAACGAGACTGAGATCCACTTCATCGATAACCCATCATCAATCAAGTTTGTATACGACCAATTTATCGTCTTTACAGGAAAGATGCAGGCGAGTGTTCGCACGCGGATTTGCGTCACCAAGACAAAATACATATAAATATCCATAACTCCATTAGCACCGAATCTAACCTCGAAGTATTTACTGGCCATTAGATTGCAACGTGATCCTGACACGAATGATATTAACTCACTTTAATTCCAACTCGGGCTAAGGCGCCACACTGCCGTGGCAAAAAAATCTATTTCGGACTCGTCACTTTTCGGTATTGCAATAGAAAAGATACAAACGCCGTGCTGCCGGCTGCTTTTAGTTATCTAATCTAATTTCCCACTCAGGGGCGTGTAACTTGCCGCATCAAACCGCTAACCACTCTCGATCCGTTCGGAGACAAAGAGACTGCGCACACTTACCCCTTGCGCACGTTTAACCCGAATGACTTTAACGACGATGTGATTAAATGTGAATACTTTTTTTTCAATGAAAGGTTATTTAATTTCGCAACTAACCAAAAGATTATTTTAGAGACGTGCAAAAAGAAACAACTCTTATTTGGTCGTCGAACGATTAAGGGTTAATCACTGGGGCGTTCATTTAATTTGACACTTGATATTACGTTCTTCGTTTACTCAGCTACACTCCACTCCACAATAATTTATCTTAACCCTCCCGCGCAGCCGAGTTTTTTTTTTCTATCTTCCGTGTTGAACTACTCCGTCAACTTTTTTTGGCTTTGTCTCACAATCACTTATTCTCATTTACTCGAATTACCGTCTGTTCTCGGATCTCGATAGCTTTTCTTATTTGTTTTTCTTTCTTCCACTGACTAATTATAGTGCTTACGCTCCACGTCATCCGAGAAGATGAAAATGCCGGATTACAACTACCTCACTACCGGATTCGAGAGTTTAAAAAACGACAATAATCGTTTTGCTGCTGAGCTCGAAATTCAGCTTCATGTTTCATAAGAAAGGTTATTCAGGAAAGGAATTATCTTCGTGCTGATGAAAAATGACTTCTGTATTGCCGTTGAGCGATTTTTCCCTTTAGGATTCTGGGGGGATTTTTCTACTTACGATTATCTTTCCCTTCTGTTGACTTCACAAACTGAGAAAAAAAAATGTAAAAGGATAATTACCGACGCCTAATATTTTAATCAATACCCTAATAGATATTGACAGGTCATTTAATGGCACGTTATTTGTTCGTATCGAAAAGATGCAATTAATCTTATATGGATGAAGTTTGCTTCGTTGCAACTCAACGACGATATTTTTATTTTTATTTTTCAAGCTTTTATTTTTACCAGATTAGACCGATGAAAATCCCTCTTACATTGTTTTGTATTCTTATTTAGTAATAGGCAATCAAAATTCACAAATATATGATTTTTTAATAATTATGAAAATAGGAAATTAAAAAACGTTTCGTAGCATTCCAATAATGCAAGCTTTGTCCCCGTTTACTCTTGCTGTCGAGTTCTTCCTTAAAAACAATATACGCGAGGATGTCGAATAATTGATTTACTTGTCTAAATATTTTTACTCGGTACTTTCTATCAATTGATACGAAATAACTAATAAATAATAAATTCTTTGATATTTTTTATTTCCGTACATTTTCCCATTAGAAGTTCAATGAAATCTCCAAAAAAGAAGGATCGATAATGAGTTCCTCTCTGATTGCGGATAGAAATGATTTCACTTGTTCGTTGGAACGAGACTGAGATTGTTGCTTGCACGAAGCAATCCTATATTCAAAAGCTTCACTTGTCGTTAAACCAACGCTGATACACCTCTCTACACATTTCTCTTCGAAGTGTTGGAAATACGATGGTGGATTTGATACTCTGCACCAGCAGTGAGAAATCGAAGCTTCGAAAAGTGAAAGAAGGGACGGAGATAAATAGACGAATGGACAGATAGATAGATAGATAGATAAATGGATGAACGGAGGGAGGAAGATAAAGAGACAAGTTGGCAGCTGTCGAATGCGCTTGGCATCATCATTAGCAGCTGTTCGCGTTTCGTAAAAGGCCGAAAGGAAAATCCGGATGATCGGATGTATCAAAAGAAAATAAAGCGATTTCGTTCAAGGGTTATTTTCGGCCTGAGGTACAATACCAGACTGTCTTAGAAGGATATTAATGTAAGCATCTACGTCATACGTTTGGAGGGTTCATTGTTGGAAGGGCTATTATTCGCATCGTTTGCTCGCGAACTTTATATAGGAATTTCTCTGAGCGGCGTTATTACATCGACGCGAATTCTAGTTTTCCCTACAAACCTTGGAATTCAACGTCCTCAATTTGAGGCTTTGGAACGTTCAGCCATCTTTCCTCGTCGCGTCAATTCAATCGCCATCAGCAGTCTCACCCTTAACCGCGATAATGATCGTAAAAATAATTGCCTTCGTCGATGGTTTTCCCGATGAGCAATCAACTCCCGGCCAAATAATCTTCTCGACTCGTTGAAAGCGCTCTTTAGCCTCAAGCCTACCTTCCTCTTCACAGATATTTTTCTGCTTCCTTTCCTTCCACGGATAACAAAATGTTAATCCACAGGGATACGTAAAAATAAAAGGTAAATGAAAGTAAATAAAAAGAAAACAAATACTGAGTGAGCAAAGCAATAAAAACAAAACCGAGGATTTACTCGAACAATGGTCGAACAATGGATTCCGAGCCCGACCGTTTCGATCGTTTTGTGGCCTACCAAAAGGTCTTCTACGACCTGGAAATGGTCGAAACTTTTATTTCTGTTGCGTTTTCCTATACGAGCTTTTCTAGGACACGTCCAATTCTGTTTACTCGTGTATGTATAACCATATATACGTAGGTCCCAAAGTGAAAAGAAACTTATCAAGTGTTGATGAAAATAGGTTGAATACTCGTCTGATTCTATGCCACATGTATCAACATACTTCCATATACGCCTGTATTCACTCGACTAATACGATCTCACGAGGTTCGTGGCTTGAAGCGCGAGTTTAACGAGAACGCCCACAAAATTACAGTTTTATAGATTTCACGCTGAAAATCGGTTCTGCTCAACCTGCCAAGCATCACGTACCGTTTTACCAAGCCAACCTCTTCATCACCGCAGGTAGATGGCTTCCATATATCGTTCCTCTCTCTCCCTCTCTCCCTCTTTCTCTCTCACTTTCTCCCTCTTCCTCCCTCTTCCTCAATGACGTTACGACCCTATCGTGAACTCGGTTTCTCTCTATTTTCGGCTTCCCGGGGCACCACCAAGAAGACCGATGGCGACGAATCGACGTCATATTTCCTGGCTAATTCGGAATAGCCGACGTTGCTCTATCGATCGAGAAATTACGACTAATGGAATCGTACGTGAGGAAATGATGGTGTGTTCTTAGCCTCCTGTCGCTCGTTTCTCAATTGCAACAATGTTGATGTTCGTTACGATTTCCACTCGCCAGCTCTTACCAATCAAAACAAAAATGACAGGAAATGAAATTTTTCATCCTACAATTCTATCCTGTATAGTTTTATAATGGAGAAACTCACGTTTTTAGTAAAAAGTTAACTAATCTTTGATGGCCATGCTCTTAATGAGATTCACTGCAGATATAAGAATCCTTTATTCGCCGATAAATAGCGAAAAATGTGATTAATATTTCAAGAAGTAAATTTATAAAAAAAACTTTGCAATTGAATAAACTTATTTATGAAAAAATTCGAAAGACAATTTTTGAGTCATCGGAATGCATATAAGTAGACAACTTCTCATATTTCTTATTAGTAATAACAATAATAATAAATATTAACTCGTAGAGAACGTGATTAATGCCTTCCACCCATCTTGAAATGTCATCTGGCGTTGAAAGCATAATAATGATAAAAAATAATAATGAGAAAAAAAGGGGCGATAGAGTGAAAGGGAGGGAGGGGGAAATATAAAGGGAAGAAAGGCATCGATTCAATTTCGATCAATTGTTAACCGCAGCATTGTATTTTTCCACTTATACTGTTCATTACATTCACTGCCTGGTCGTGTTATCGAGTGCCTCTATCGAGTCGAGCACACAAGAGGGAAGAAAGAAAAAAAAGGTGAGAGAAAGAGCGAGAGGAGGATATTTTTCTCGCCACCAAACATCTGCAAAGAATTCGATTGAGGTTTACGTAAGAACATTTAATCATAGAAGAACGTATCACGACACCGGTTCATTCGTTGATTCCTTAAACTTACGCCCTTATACCCTGATACCCAATATATATTTACAACCATTGCTATCGCTCGAGTACCAAGGAGGAATCAACGATTTTGTGGAAAGGGACGAGAAAACCTGCATCACTCGGCCATAGGGAATCCTACGAGTGTTGGGTAAACACTTTCTCACCGCTAGACCGAACCCCCTACCTCAACCTTCTCGCCCTTTCTCTAACCCTCTTTCATATATAAACTCTCTCGGTGAAGTCCTTTGAATCGAATTTACATAGAAAAGAGTTGGCCTGGCATCTTTCTATTCGGGACGAGAGATAGAGAGTACCAAGTAAATTATACGTATATATAAGGGCTCCCATATCTGTCTTTCTCTTTATCTCTTCTCGATAAATACGTTGACGATTTCCCAGCAATTCTTTCCACGCAAACGTGTTGATGATGCAACCAGCCCTCTTTGATTTAATCGTTGGAAGGTGCTAGGAATCGTCGAAAAAAAAAAATCCATTTTATCGGGTTACTTGTGATCGAGTTAATAAATGGATTGAGGCCGTTTGTCACAGAGGGAAATGTGATAGTGATAACTGATCTGAAATCCTTCGATTCCTGCGGAACGGATGATTTCTCAAAAAAAGAAGAGAACGCGAATGGCTCTGGTGGAAAACGACTGCCTCTTCGTTTGCCTGAAATAAATTTCTTTTAAGAGAAAACTGTCTTTAAAAAAAAAAACGTACATACTCTTGTTTGCATATTTCCAAAACTGGTTTTCCATCCCAGTAATTTTGACAATTTGGATCTCGAAACTTTTGTTCTAGTAATTCCCAATCCTTGAAGGATTGATTTTTTTCAAATGCGGGATTACGAAATTCGTAATTTATAAGTAATAACAATTTAACTGGATGTTGGTAGTAATACGTGGAAATTTTATTGGATTTCAATACGTAACAATTTTAATGAGATTTCACTTTAAAAAACGTCAGAACTCTCATACTAAATCGCGACTTCGTTTTCGCCTCCTTACGGATTGTTTTTTTCAACAACACCGAAACACGTTGCTTACAATTTCTTAATCGAAAGGTTAAATTCATGTTATTCGGGCATGAGGGCATGTTTTTTTTTCGTGTATCGAGCTATAAACATATTCGTTGCAAGTGTATTAAAACATAGTTAACTGTTTTTAAAATTATGAAAAAGAATAGGAATGATTATTATCTAATCGCATAATCATGATCTAATCGTGTACATTTTTTTCTTTATCTTCTCAATGGCACTTAAATCATCATGCTCTTGTGTCCGAGCAGTCTTCGATTCGAAAAATACTAGTCCTTCAAAAACGTTGTGCTTTCGTTTTTCCTCTTCTATTCATCTTACCTAAAGGCTTTGTATCAACAATTCCTTACCCGAGGGTAAAATAATTTATTTCAACAATTTCTTTCTTCTTTCCGGAGCTCAACAAATCATTTTTCGCCTCCGAGATTTTTACCCGGCAACGAAGGTCCCTCTGTATATCATCGATCTTCTTTCTTCTCCCTCTCTCTCTCTCTCTCTCTTCCTATCTGTTTACAAGGTTTTCCCACGTGCGTCGGTGCCTTCATCAATGAAGCGGTGAGACACACGCGAGATTCGCTACGTGGCAACTTGATGAACGAACCTCGCGAGACAGAAAAGAGGGACGGATAAAATACGCGGATAAAAACGATTATCTCCATGCCCTTTTTCCATTTTTTCTCCATTTTTCCACTTTGCACACAAAACATACATATTTATGTGAAAATAGAGCAATGAAACGCTGAGACTGTTTGCGTCATCATAATTCTGTGCTCCAATCGATTAATTTGGAGTCCATCGCTCATGCTTCCAAGCACAGTGTTGAAAAATGTTTTTTCGATTATTCGATAGAATAAACGAACTAATTAGCATGACCGAGCTATTTAATTAGTTATATATATATATATATATATATATATATATATTTGTGAATAATAAATGTTAACAAACATGTCCTGACTGACTGATTGGCTCGTCGAAGTCGAGCTGAAACCGCTGATAGTAATTACATCAATAATCAATGATAAATAATCGACAAACGTTACTCCAATTAAGAGAGAAACCCACAGGATCGTTCGAAAATCCGACCACCCAACAAAGCCGCGTACATCAGTGCTTTTATAATTATGTGCTATCTGATTCCTCGATGAAACGCATTACCCATCCGATCTAATTAATTCGCCCTTTTTTATAAATTACATTTTTTTCTCAATTCGGCACGTTTTTTTTTTTTGGTGCAACGATTGCAACATGGAAACCGTGAAAACGACCAAATTAACGTGAATGAAATATGAAAATTCGTGTCACGTTGGAAAATCTCCGGTTTGCTCTTCGATGGTCGACTGGTAGGTGTAGTACAGTACAGTATTTTCCCTTCACCTTTCACGAGACACGAGTTACGAGTTGTGCAAACTCGCCGACCATTGAATAAATAACGCGTCCGGGTCGAAAGAAATAATTCCACGTGTTCCTCGTCTTTTCGTCCCGCTAAGAATGTCTTCCGTCGTTGTACCCCGACTTTAATGTATCCCTTTTTCGCCTACCTTTCTTCTACGTTGAGAAATGATGGCAATGTTAAAAGTTTTTCGGTCTAAGTTTTTACGTTGAGGAAATCAGCGTTACCAACGGACGATAACGTCCCTGAGCTCTGGTGAGGTCGTTGAACTCTATAACGATACGCTCCGTACCGAGACTTCGAAAGTTTTTCGGCTCATATATCTTGAAGGGATGGATTAATAACCTTGCCGAAAGGTCCCGGATACTCCCACGAGATAAAAAGTACCCGTTGCTTCGATCGAATGTTTGTTGACAAGATACGAATATTTTTTTTTTCAAACATTTCCCGCTTGTACTTTTTTGGAACGATTCAACAAGAAATAGAAAGTAAACATTGACTGGCAATGATATCATGAAAATGTATTACGTCGAATACAAGGATTTCACCAAAACGCTGAAAAACTTCTTTTTTTAACATTCTATCATTGAAAAAATATTTTACTTTTATTATAATTATCATGATACTTGAAATTATTTATAAATAATATTTAATCGTTATTAATATTAATAATGCGAATTAATTCCAATATGAATAATGTATAATCAACATTATTTATCTTGATAATTTATTTATTTCACAACCCACGAAAGATGTTCGAAAAGTTCTCGGCGCGAATAAAAAACATGTGAACACTGATGCAAATTTACTTTTATTTTTCTACGTACTGTCCTCTAATCTCAATATACTTGATACATCGGTGCTCTAGCGCTTCGATGCCTGTTCTATAGGTAGAATCCTCCAACTGTTTTTTTGTTACCTCTATTATCTCGTCCTCGAAGCCACCCATTTTTTTTTCACCATAAAATCACAGTTCTGATTTCAGTTTTCGAATTATTAATAATATTCCTATTGTTAATATTATCATGATTAATTATATAATTTTTTATGATGATATATTTTGTGATTTTTTTATTTGATTAAATATATTTCATCATTATTATTAGTATTAATATAATTATTTTATTACTTAAGATTATTATTTTTTATTATGAATAACCACATTAATAATAATGGAAGAATAATAATTATTAACTCTTGACCATTATTCGCTTCACAATAATTCTGTAATCGTTATCTCACTTTATTTACATTGTTTTTATCGTAATATATTGATTATTTGATTGTGTTTTAGGTGTACTAAAAAAATAATGATTCGGATAGATGGCTTTAATTTATTCGTATATCGCGTTGTACAAGTCCGTTCGGGTTACACTAAACGGTGTTGCAAACATGAGATTTCGTACCAACGAAACTTTTCGGACAGTTTTGGGTTTGGTTGACTCCAGAAAATAATGGATATCTTTTTACTAGACTCGATACGTGACACAGTTTAAAAAATATTAATTTTTGCACGGATTTTTTCTCATTATTTTTGGGTTTGGCCTTCCAGTGAATACCGGTAATATTCCCATACTCACACGAAACAATAAAACAGTTTTAATTGTTGGTCGGTCGAATTCACGAAGATAAATAAAAAACAATGTGAAAAAATGAATCGTAATAATAGCGCGTTACAAATGCATCGGTTATTAATTCGCAGGATGACTCGGGTCAATGGGTCAGCCTGGACGCGGAACTGGAAATGTTGGGGGGCGAGGTCGTTGGCACGAAATCACCGACGGGTCATACATTGCTGATAGTCTGCCGTTTCGAGCTGCCATTCGGTAAGTTTCTGTTCAACCGTATTACTTTTCCACGCTGAGTAGCAACGATACGATACTCGTTCAATTCAGAGCTATAAATAAACAATGGCTTATCGCAGTTAAATAAAACATTCAAATGCATATTCCGGAAATTGAGATCGATCTCGAGGGTCACGTGTAAAACCGAACTACACAGCAACACACTCGTCAAGTATTATCTTTCGAAAGGCACGATACAGATGTGACATGGAAAACGAGATATATTCCAGTCGAAAGGTTGTGCACACCAGTACGAAAATGATAAATTATTCGAAACATCGACGGCATCACAGGTTGTGACACACGCGCACCCATATATGCATACACTTTACAATTTGCTCTATTTTATTTTCGTGTTCGCTGAAGTGTCAAAAGTGTCTTTTAAATAAAATTGGATTTCTCAGTACTTCCATCACAAAAGTGGTTAATGATGAAAACTAATGTTTTCTCGTCAATGCAATTAAATGTTTTTTAATAATGTCTGAAAACTTGGACGTTTGATATCTGTGCTTTTGGTAACAATAGAACGTAACAATTGTAAAGTATCGATCGAAATATCGCGGAACAATGAATTTCCTAATAATTCTTTTCATGGAATTTTTGTGAGGAAGGTGTGTTTCGAAAATCTTAATGTTTCCGAAGATACCGTAAGCACATCGAAAAACGAAGTATCAAATCGAAAATTATGGATCTCCGAGGTGGCTTCGAAGGTCTTACAGACATTCACATTTTATTCGCTTTGATCGCTTTGACTAAATCGATAAGAAAACACACACCTGCGATAGCACACGAACACACTTACGATTGCAGACTTCAATCGTGCTGAACACTCGTTTACGAATGTAATATCACCGTACCACGTGACTTTTAATTCATTGAAAAATAAAGTGGGAAAAGATTATTGGAATAATGTTTATAGATAAATTGTCGATACACGTGGAGCGATCGTCGAAAAAAAAAATAATATTTCATCGATTTCGAAATTGAACTTTGATGCGAAATATACAGTTTTGGGCTCGCTAAAAAATTTTCATTACAAACGTTTCGGAAATTGCACTTTTTGTGATCTGATTAAACGAGGAACAATGATAATCGTCAGGAAATATTGTTTCGTGCAGAAATTGAATCGAATACGAGCGTTATTTGAACGGGGAGCTCAATGTTCCTCTTTTCCTTCGCCACACCCCAGGAGACTGGGGTGACGGAAAACTTAGCGACGGGACGATTGCATGCTGGGATGGAGTGTGGGACAAAGTTTTAATTGAGTCAAACAGGTTTAAAGACCACCGACGATGCATTGGCTCGTTGCCGAAAAACTCGTACACGTTGCTAGTAAATAAGGCTGATTTAGGATTCAGATGTCTTAAGCTGTAACAGCTATCGTTTCCTTGCTCTCGTAATAATTCTCATTGCTATGCAACATTGATGCGTTTGGGTCTCATTATTTTTGGTGTCGTTGTTCAAACTCCGTTTTGGTATAACGATACTCGACGAAATTTCACTTCATTTTATGTTCCTGTAGACTTAACTACTCACTAATTTTTCAAACTACTCAATGTTAATTCACCATTTATTCTGCATTTCGAGAATTTAGTTGTGTTCGTAAAAAGCGGTTATTTCTTTCTACAGAGGAACCAGTATCAATAAAAGTTATAATTTAGTTTTTTTTCAAAGAGAGAAACAATCAAAGCCCCTTTCGGAAATAAATATGAATGATTATTGAATTAACGAATAATTTTACCAAATAATAAATATTAATTAAACAATCATTCTTAATTTGCAAAATTGAGTGTTTATAAAAAAACGGTTTTGGAGTTTTATAAAGGTGCGATAATCAGGGATCTTGCGATGTACTTTATCTACAAGCAGATAAACAATGAATACAGGTTTGTTTTCGGAAATTAAGATGAATGATTTTATCGATTTTATAATGAATCACTAGGTGAATCTTCTCGCAACGTTAGCATGACTCCGTCCCATAAAATTGGCCGATAAATTACGATATAAATGTGTGAAAATCGATTTTCATAAATAGACATCCGTGTGTAAAATCAAGTACTGTCACAAAGATAACAGTTTATCTTTGAAACAAAGATTAGTTTATCTGCGGACACTATCGAACGATTTATGTTCTCTCGAAACCATAAACCCTTGATCACTTAGAAAAGCATTTATATTATCCCGATTGAGTTTGGAAGGAAACCTAATATGCTCGGTAAAATCAAAATGTTCGTGGAAGTTCCGACAAAAAGGTATGCTCCCAATTTCCAGGATGTGCAGGATACATTTAACCTGCGGCGAACAGTGTGGTTTGGCATTTGCCGAAAGTTTCAAGTTCGCGGGTCGACAGCAAAATTTAGTGTCACTGATATTTTGGTGCTTATTTACGTAAAACGGGCTAGAAAGTTTGAAGGCACTTTCTAACAACAGGGAAAAAAGTTTCTCGAAGTTTTCAACGCGTTATCGGTTCCGCGTTTACGCATCGAAAAAACATGAAGATTTCGAGGATAGTTCTAAATTTATCGGCATTGGCGGTGAATCAACATTGGCATCAGCTGGTTCAGATGTAAAAGAAAAAAAGGACTCGTCCTTTTTCTCCTCGTTCGAATTACGAGTATTAATTTCGAACTCGCTCGTTTTGTCTGAACTATCGTTCGATAGCCAGTCTTCTGTATTGTCAAAGGTAAAATTTCGCGACTATGTCTGCTGGATAAAAATAAAGATATCGACTGGCAGTGCTGAATCGAACGAGCGAGTTTAACTCGCTGACGTCTGTACCCTTTTAAGCCACAAAACGTGTCATGGAATTTGCTTAAACTCTCGTTGACTCTATCATCGTTCCACACGACGTGCTTTAGTTTATAAAAAAAATTAAATCGCACTCGTCAGTTTGAATTTCCTATCTTTGAGAAATTACTATATCACTGAATCGTTGTATCATTTTTTTTCGTGTGTAAGAACAAAGTAGAACGGAGAAATAAAAAATATTTATATTTTTAATGATTACTTAATTACGTTTCATTATTATATCGTTTTTCGTATCCAAGAACAAAGTAGGATAGCGAGGTTACAATTTTTTCCATTTTTATCTACTGTTTAATCAGTTTCAAAAATGCACGAAATACACAAAAAAATTTACTTTGTTTAAAAATGATCGAATTTCCGATTCTCATACTTGAAAAATTTCGATATCATTTTTTATGTACAAAAACAAACCGAGAAAGTCGAAATACAAAATATATCTATTCTTATTTATTATTTAATCATATATTAATATTTTTATATATGTATTATATTATTATTAATAGTATATCGTTTCTCGTATCTGAGAACGTAGTAGCTCAGAAAGGCTAAAAATATTTCTATTTTTATTCACTATGCAATCGATTTTGAAAATGCACGAAATTTAGCAAAAAAATGTTTAATCTAAAAATTCTACGAAATTTGACAAATCGCTCCACGAGTAACGCGATATACAACGCTGGATCGGTGACTCGAAAAATTCGTTTATTGTTTAATGTTCAGCAACAATTGACGCAGCAGAAATGATTTTAGAAATCTACGAATTTAAGTACCGTTTTATCGCTTAAGCGCGTAACGGGGATACGAGAAATACGTGTGTGTACATCAAGTAGTGTTTGCCCATCGTTGGTGTTTTCTGATCGTATGTAAACGTTGGCCAATCAGGGAAGTACGATCCACCGACCGGATGGAAAGCCCTGCTAACGAGCGAAACAGCTATGAAGTTGCGAGCAGCCCGGCCCACATGTGGCTCAGGTACCCTCGAATAACAAAAGTTCATACCTCGTGCAAAAAGTTTTTATTTTTTTTTTAATCGAAGATACGGGCCCGACAAGATCGTTGCGATCTCGGGAGGCTCGAATAGCGAAATGAATTAATAAAATTAGCGAATTTGCCTCGTTGTCGTGGCTCGACACGAATCGTAATTACTTGTATTAAATTGCTTATATTTATTGAATCACCAAAATCCCTGGACGATTCGTAAAGACTTTTTTTTTCATTAATGTTTATCCTTCGAAAGTTTATTTTCTCCGAAAATTTATAAACTCGTGTCGAGCCAACGCTTTGTCCGTAATTAGCGATAACAACCCCTTCTTGCTCGCCAGCCACTGCACCAGACATGATTACTACTTTATCGTTTGATTCTGTTTTCCATTTTTTGTTTTTATTTCCAACATTCATTTCCACTGGGTGCTCGACTTCGTCAAGTTAAAATCCATCGGATTCTTTCTTTTCAATTATTTTTTCAATTTCCATGATCAGTTTTTTTCCCTTCTTTTATTATTCACAATGGGAAGTTACAGATTTATTGTAAATCGCTAAATAATATTTATAGAAAATATTCACGTGATTCTCGTGGCTCAAACTCGCAAACGGAATTTTGTAAAATTAAAGAAAATAATTTTCCTTCCAGACGGTGGAATCTTTAACCCCGTGTTTTGCTGGATGTGGCAGTTAACATCGGCTGTGGTGGTAAAAATCGAAAAGTTATTTCTTATCGTTCGAGTACTCAGAGATTTCCATTCGGGTATTTTTCAAAAATGTCCAGGTCCGTTCTTTTTACGTCGTTAAATTTTAGATTCAACTGTTACGAGTCTTCTCGCTCGGTTGCACGCTTTTATTGTTTAATGAAGAAGATTGTCCAATTATTCAAAACGAAGATCCATCGAAAAGAAATTAGTGAGAAAACCCGCGCATATATCTAAGCGCCCTTTTCTTATCGAGCTTCCATATCGTCCTAGATTTCGCTGCAACGGAAAGTTAATTTTTTGAGTTTCATTTTAACGGATCGTCTCAGACTTCGTTATTTATTTTATTCACAATTGATCGGTAATGTCTTCGGGTATAAATCTCGCGCGAACTTTGTTTTTTGTTTATGCATTTTGGAAAGAAAAAGGAATTAACGAATTGATTTATGTGACGATGCAGTTTGCATAATTGTAACGCAACAAATTTTTTACTTTCTATTTTATAAAATTTTATTTGGAAAATTCGAGTTACGAAAATCACGAAAACGTTCATTGTATTCTTTAGCCACAGGTTTATATCTGCGATACGTGATTTCCGATAATAACGAAATAATTAAATTGAAAAAAAAAATCACTGCCGTCCGCCGATGCCAACTCCGACATCGTCGATTCATCAGCTTTCCCTCTATCTTTATCTTTCTATAGGGCAAACCGCAAAAAAATTTTAAACGAGCGCCCAGATGGTCTCACCCGTGCACTGCATTCGTTTCGAAATCACACAATCATTCATATATATATATATATAATAAAAGGTAAAGGCGTTTTTTGAGGACGAAGCCCTATTTTGCAAAATCATGTTTCGACGTCGGAAAATTGTTCGCTTCAGGTGCACTATTACTGCGAGCAACGTCAATTGCAGCTTTAAGTTTTCCTCATGGTTGAAGAATTAAAAAAAAAAAATTGTATAGAATTATAAAGCTTTTTGTGGTTTGTGCATTAATTCGGAGCTGATACGAGTATCAAGAGATTTCGATCATTCGATCCAAATTTGAGATTGAGTATTCTGCAATTAGACCTTTGAGTTATTACCCATCGCAGCATTGGTAAAATCAAATGTTTGATCCAAGATTTGAAAAAATACAACACTGATTGGATCGAAAGATCAAACATGTAAGGTTTCCAAAACTGGAACAACCGTTTCCGAAGTTCTTGCTACCGAAATCGTAAGTGTAAATTTTTTATCGAGTGCACTTAAGGTAACGTTTCCAAAGAGCAGAACTGCCATAAACCGGTTCTGATCGATATCCTAACTTAACGAGTCGTATTGTTCCACCAAAGTTCATTGAAAACATTTCTCATATATCGTATATCATCCTACCGGTGAAGAACATATTTCCGATACTTTATTGAGGATATCGCGCTACCTGTTGATTTGACAACGATCTCTCTTTATACGATATCATCTTTAATGTTAGGCAATGGCGCCCTTTCAATCTATCATTTTTTTTTCTTCATTTTTTATTAAATACAATCGCGTTTCTCATCCCTGCAATTTGACGTTACTTGCAGCAATAAATATCCGCAGCAATAAAGACGAAAATTTCCAATGCGAAACGTCGTAGCAATTATTAAATAATATTGTTTCATTCGACGACGGTCATCGAACGCAACAGTCTCAATTCCGAAATATAAAACTGCGACTATGTATAAATATATATGTATATATAGTTGGTTTGGGGTTTCTTTCTGCAAACAACACTGGACTTCCGTGCTGTTGGAACTACGAGTGGATACAATGAACTGAGCTGATTCGTTGAATGTTCCCATGCTTATATTGCAGACATGTACACATGAATATTGGAAAGAATCGACAATATATTAATTTTTATAAATTTATGTGTGCTTTTCGAGTGTTAATATTATGTGTGCAACCATCACAACTCACTCGCCATTCTTTGAATGTACATGGCTATTGTTCATAAATGTTCAAAACTTAGATCAAATAAAAAAAAAGAATTAAATAAATAATAAATAAAAGTGAATAGTGCGACGAAACATTTTCATACGTTTTCTCACACTCTTTTCATATCGCGATGTTTATTTTTGGTCATCGATATTGATTTCCTTCGTTCATCGATTAAATGTTCCTTGCACCGGTTCAAAGTCCGCCCAAAACACAAAACGAGTTCCATAGCGAAATAGATTGCAATAAAAATAATGGACTGTTCACAAATCCTATTTGCAGTGATTCCGAAAGAAGAGCACGAATAGTAGAGAGCGTTGGTGGCTCATTAAAATTTATTTTCACATTCATTAAGTTTATCGATGTTCGTTCGATTCCTTTTCATTTTCTGTCGTTTCATTATGTATTATATATGTACTTTTTTATTATTTCGAATATTAGCACATAGGTATGTCACGGTGATGATACAATCGTTGAATCGTAGTCCCGGGTAAGAATCCTCCTCATCAATATCAAAGCTGTTCATCGAACCCACGAAACAAAAGAAAAAAAATCACGAGTCACTCTAAATTAAGAAAATAACAACGGGCGATATTATTGATGTGTCGAAATTGTTCACTTTGCCTTAATGACAGCACACATGCACGCAGTGGCGCGGCGATAGCATAAGAGGGGGGGAAATGCAGACACTCAGGATATTTTTCGAATTTTCAAATGAAACTTCAAATTTGATAATGCAAAACCAGATACGTGTTATTAATAATTCGTGCATACACATGTACGCAATTACATGTATACAACAGTATTGAGAAAACGAAAAAGAAAAACACAAGGAATACGAGGGTACCTGTAAGCATCGAGCTATGGCTGCGACACTGTCAGATACCAATATCGTCCTGTCTCCAAAAGTTACAACCTTTTTTTTATCACACTACCCGTTTAATCACCGATTTTACGTCTGCGCACAGTAAAAAACGACGTGAATAATGAATTTTTGTTTTATCATTGAAGAAAAAGAGAATTCTCGTTCCGGGAAACCATTATTCAATATCAATGAGGGAACGAAGCAGATTTTTTACTGTGCGACAGCTCCATGTTATATATATATATATATGTGTGTGTATTTTCATCATCGTTGATACATACCATAGATCTTTCACACTCATTGCTCGATAGTTCGACTGGATGGTTTACGTCACATTGTCAAGTTAAATACAAGGGTATGATAAATCATCGTCGTATCGGTGAAAAATAATTCTGTCTCATATCCAAACGTAATTGAATATGAAAGTCAAGTCCAATTACATTTGGTTGTAAGGTCGATAAGGCCTCTAGATAAAAAGTTTCATTGTTCGAATGCATTTTTTCTCGCTGCACAACATAATACGAATGAATTAAATCCGTGACAATGAACATAAGCACCAAGAGGAAATTAACATATAGATACGTCTGAGCATGCAGAAGCATCGTGGCACTCGTTTTTGCTCAATGAAAAAAGAACGATCCTCCAGAGGACGTAAAAATTACTCGAAAATGATCGGTGCACAGTTTGTTAATAAACATATGCTGGAAACCACGACACTTCCTCGAAAGTCTTTAGGAATGATTGTTCGAATGCGAGGACTCGTAACAATATCGCTTCTCCGATGTTTCTACTGAATAGGGACAAAAAAAGAATTCTTGAACGCGCATAACCGCGCTTAGAAAGTACCGCAGTGCTTCCCAAATGATCCTTTTCTCTCTTTCCCTCCTCGCCGAACGACCGTCACGAGAGACGAAGTTGAACTTGCGGAATGGACTAATTACGCTCGACCATCCCGTGAGCCTTGCCCCCTCCCTCCCCCCCCGAATGGATGAAGAGAGAATGAGCCAAAGGCTTGAGACTAACGAGAGATGGAGAAAGAGGGCAAGGGGTAAAGATCGAACGTACGAATGCAACGAGTTTTCCGAGCAGGAGAGAACGCCGTGCCTGGCTGGGAAGGGGCAGAGGATGAAACTGAATCGGCGGGGTTGTTGGAGAGATAAAGGGTCGTCCGGGTGATTAGCGGAACGGGAACGACTTTCCAGGGATTTAAACTTTTACTCTTCCCGCGTTGCTCGATCTCTCGTATGCCATTGTCCACGTACTTGCGTCTCACCGCCAACAAAATATTTCCTACTTTTTTTTTCACCGCGCTCTTCCTTCTCGCTTGGATTACACGCGAGCTTCATTTTTCAACATATTATCATCCGAAATGCTTGTTCTAATCTTCGAGAATTGCGCAAGCTGAAACAAAATCGCAACAGTTGCTAACATTCGATACACCCGAAGATCACTTCTGTGCGCTCTTGTGAGATCAAAGTTAACTCTTCGTGGTCACCGTGGGTAGAATCGATCCGCCGATCAACTTTGTCCACAAATTCCCAATAATTCTCAGCATTTGATAAAACTTCTTTCACCATCTTTGCGGAGTTCGACGTCTCCTCTTTATTCCAAAATCGACCTTCTTCACGTGTCAGAATAAATACTTCGGAATTCACACTAGGCTACTATTTTTTATTCCAAATTATCCTGTGTCTGAGGATCATCGGATTCGAATTTTTAGTAAAAATGTTGAAAATACGAAGAGCTATGATTTTTTCTAGTCAAACGTTAATTTTTTTCGAGCATGTCCAAAAATTTGTTCCATTCCACTTCCCATAAGAAAATTTTTCGAACGTCATCTATAATCTTCATAGATGGTTTGAAAATTGATTGGGTAGAATCAACCTAGCGTAAAATGAGAATGGCGACCACGAAGAGCTCCGACAACATATTCATCATGCAATTTAGCTCTTTTTTGTTCATCGATATCGTGAAAATAAGCGCATGTGATTGCACATATGATGTGATTATACGTACAATCGCATCGTAATCTCGTCGAATCATCGTGAGAAAGTGCAGCCATGCTGAGTTTTCGCCTTCATGAGGAAATAGAAGAAAAAAAATGGGTTTATATATTGCAATTTATAGATACACTCCGAAATGACAACAGTGGAGACAAAGATGGCACAAGGCCAACATGAAAGGGCTTCCCTGAGGCTGGCAATTTCCCATAGTGTTCTCACGCGGCTGAAAACTTTTTCTTACATATACGTGTTTTTCTTGCCATTCCTATCACGACGTGAAACTTCTATCACAAGGGGCGCAGCAGCGTCTTGACGCCAAGTTTAAAAGATATACCTATATACCGACGGAGGAACCTTTGCGACCTTAGAATCTTATAAAACGTGTGATAACAGTTCCCCGGAACACTCTGTACACTGTGCAATTTTTATATCAACGAGTAAGAGGGCATTACGAAAATTGCTGAAAACGCTATTCCTTGCTGGGCTTGATACTGTTGGTTTTCAGAATTGTACGGACAAAATTAGCCGTGCTTTGGAAGCTCGTAGGCGGAAAGCAAAAATAATCAAGAAAACTGTTCTTGTAGCATATACTTTATGAATAATTATAATGAATATAAATAAATATAATAAACAAACGTAAATATATCGCAAATTTGACATTTTTTCCTAATACCGAGATTGTACACAGACGTGCAAATTTATTTATATTATATTATTATATTTACATTGTATACAGGCCCATCCAGAGTTTGTTCTTCGCAGTCAAATTCAATTTTGAACCTCGATCAATTTTTTATTAGCGAACAACTAAGGGCGATATTTTTTATTGAATTATTTTTGCAAGATATAACAATGATTTTTAACATTCTAGGAGGTTCCATGCAAAACATTTTCCTTCTTTTGTTTAACGATGAACTGCGATAGACAGATTTTAACAGCTTTTACTGTTCAAATTATTTTCGGGTTTGAACTTTAACGTTTTTAATAATAAACTTTGTACGCTTCGAAGTTAAAAGTAACCATTTTTATTTCTCCCAAATTTTTCAAGTTTTTTTTGTACTCTCGTTTACTTTAGTCTCTGGGTTGCGTGTGTTTGTAGATTGTACGTGTAATCCCAGCAATTTATCGGGACTTTACACTTTTATTAATTGCAAGCTTTCCAATCCTTACGCCGAAACAGCCTGAAAAACACGGTGAGGGAAAAGGCTGTGAGTGAAGTGGTTGAAAAATGTATAGAAAAAATAGTCTGAAAGATCCTGGGAGAAAGTGAAAATCAGGTGTTACCCGGCAGCTTCTCTCTCTCCTCATATATCCGTCCTTGCTTTTTCAACCTTCCCTTATAGTAGTCCAGATATATTTGGGGATTTTCCTAATACTTGCAGAACATATAAATTCTCTCCTCCACGGAATTATCGCCGCGTGTAATCTGCAGCTGAAATGAAACAGCTCTCAGATGTTGCACAATAATGAATATAAGTTCCAACAATCATAAAATAATTGAATGATTTTTGCATCCATATCCTTATAACTAGATATAATCGCAAATCTTATTACGTTCAGTGATTGCAATGAAAAAATATTCACACAATTTAAATTTTCACGAACAAAAGAAATGTAACATTATTGTTAAAAGGTAGAATACACGAAAAATGTCGAATGCCCGTGGACCTCGAGCAAATGCTCAATAATATTTTACATTTAAGTATGTCTCGAAATAACAAATTGAAAAAAAAAAAACATTTGTACGAACTATACAGTGTGCGTGTTAACAGTTGTTGCAAATAAGAGGTCTCGTTACTGTCGCACAAGTATATGATATATTCTAATCCCCCGGGAATGGCGACGTCAAATGAGAAACTCAAATAAAACAAACAATAAAAGTTGTCTAGAAATTTTATTGCTAACAAAAATTGAGCAGCTTGTAATCGTCAAATAAATCATTTAAAAAATCCACTATTCATATTACATTTATTTTTATCACAAACGGTCAAAAGTTCCTGGCAAATTTGTATTTAATAATACCTACAAAATGTTTATTATTTGAAGTGATTATCACTGAAAATTATTTCATTAATAATGATTATTACATTATTCATTATTATTATATTATAAATTTATTATTAAATACTTGTAAATATATGTCATATGATTAAATATTAATGACAATTTGTTAATTATTATTATTTGCTCGGATAAATTAATTTCCTATAATAATTGCCGATTTATCTAGCACCTCGTGGCACTTTTGCACATCGTTCCACTAGACTTTGTTACACGGGCATGATCTATGAGCTTCCGGTCTAGATATATAGCGTACGTGTAGGTTGGCACCTACGCATTTATCCGATGAAATGGAAACACGAATCGAATAGACATCGTATAGGTATCGAGTGGGCAAAAGGGATAAAAAGGGTGATAGTGCAGAGGGAAAAAAATCGAAGAGGTAGGAATCGTGAGACAGGATATACGCGAGGTCCAATTTTGAAGTGAAGCTGCTGAAGCTGCCATTGTACGTATATACCCGTAAATGGATATCGAGCTCGAAGTAGATGCTCCAAGTTCGAATCGGACCAACTGCGAACTTCAAGTTCGTACTTGGAGATTTACGTGTAGGTGTCGGATGGAAGGGAAACCCCCCCCTCCACGTTTCCCTTTTTCCGTTTTTCCTCTCTTCGTGACTTTAACCTGAGACCGGCCGGTTCGTTATCTCAACTGGAAAATCATTGAATATTGTTGGTACGCAAAGGTTCGGAGTAGGCGTCGTAACGACGAACTATTTTCACTCTCTTGACTTTCATAACCGATCCTTCATCTTCGTTTCATCAAATATTACGTTTTTGCCTTTTCTGAAATCTTCAGACGAGGATTATACAGAAAATTTGTCCTTAAAGAGCATGTACGTGTAACGTAAAATTTAACAACCGCATTTGCACAGATCGAATACGAATGAATTTTTAATTGCATTCGTAAATTTCTGTTTAAAAAAAATATGCGTGATATTTAATCGTCAAATGAAATTGAGAATAGAATTGAGATTTCCATAGGTAAAGTTTCCAAGTTTTATTGATAGAAATAGTACGTATTTATTGGGAGAACGAGTGATTATCATATGTTCATTCTGCCTCACTTTTCAAACCTACCCCCTCATTTTTTTCATTCTTTTCTCTCTTTCCCTTCTTCCTATTCTAGGCCTGACATCGCACACCCTCTTTCTTTGTTTATACAGCACTCGAGATGAATATAACGTGAGCACTTCTCCCATTGGAGCTCGTGGCGAGCTGTTTCGAAAATCTCGAAATTCGATGCTCAGAAATGGACAAAATTAATAAATCGATGGAAACGGGATTGAAAAAATGTCATGCTGCGTAAATTAAATGAATAGTATTGTTCAATCGAAATATTTATTAATTGGATTTTCGAAAATAAATAAAAGATCAAAATTTTCTCCATTACTGTGCAGGCTATTGGTCATTTTGTAATCCATAGAATGCATATCAGATATAGATTCGAAAATTTACGAATTATTGTTAGAACCTCAAGAAAGCGACGATCCAAGATTTCCTCATAAACAAAACATATATCCCGAACATAATAATCTTGTCCACATAAATTTCACATCCCTAGAAGCATGATTAAAACTCATAGCCCGAACTTCTCAGTTCGGGGTTAAAAATGAAAAAAAAAACATAAACAAAATAATTACTGGAAAATCTAAGCACGTGTGTTAGGTGACGTGAGGTATCTTGACGATGTGATAACGACAGAAATTTATTTCGAGCAAGCTACGACGTGTATTTGAAAATGAGGAATTTTTTCGACTGTAGACCCGGAGAACACCGAGGCAGCGGATCTTCAGAGAAAACTGGAAATGCTGAACAATACGATGGACCAGGAGGCAAGGGCTGAGCAGGCTCGTCGCCAGATATTGTACAATATAGGCCACTGTAAGTCTTTTCCCAACTAAAAAACATATTTATTAGCATTAAAATGCCATTTTTTTGTTTTATTTTACAACTGTCAAATTTGAAACATATAACAAACAAATGCACGTAAGTTTCTGCAAATTATTCAACTGGCAATTAAAATGATTAATGCTTGGGTGAATTACAGATTGGATGATTTTGTGAAGAGTTTACTTTGCGGTTATAAATATAATACGTGTGGACAATAAATTAAATATTCAAACAAAAAATAAATGCCTTTCCTTAGGAACAGAATTAATGTTTATGATACTCAAAAAAGTGGAGTTATTTTTTACGCGTTTTCAATGATGAACCTTAAGAAAAAATGATGAATATCAAGGTCCATTGAGTCACAATAAATGACATTTTCACAAAAAGGGCCATTGAGTAATTCCCCAGGAAAAATGCTATTTGAAAAACGAATGATCACTGAGGGTTTGTTTCTTCTTGTATCAAGACTTTTTGGAAAACTACCCCCTGAAGTAAATAGCATTGATTCCGGTTTTCCTACCTTATCCAATGATCCTCGATATGTCGAGAGTAAGCAATAGAAAATTCCTTCTCGTTCGGAAAATTTCTTCTTTGTCGACCTCAACCCCGACGCTTTTTCAGTCGGTAACAAAGCCTCAAAAGTTCTCAAGGAACCCCATTCAGCGCGGTCGTAATTTTCTCACGTACTCGTTTCGTCCTAGCTATGACTCACCCATAGTAACTTAAATCTGCATTACCGGCAGTGTGTCTTAAAGCACAGATTTGATAAGTGATCGACGCTTATGCGACCAACTGGATATAGTTGTATATCAATTTCGCGCACCAGGTTTTCGACCCGACCTTTTGTTTCCATCGTGACTAATGAGAACGATCGATTATTTACAGCCGGTTACTCCGAAGATTCGGATTACACGTCCGACCTTAATTATCCGGTTGGTGGACAAGGTGCCAACAGCTCTGCCTCGCAATTTCGTACCGCCGCCAATCAATTGGCGACTCCGCAACGATCACTCGAAACATCCAGGGAAAATAGTTACGAGAGGGATGATCATCAGGTACACAAATTTGCAACGAATTAAAAACGTATTGCAAATATATGAGCTGATCATGAAAAATAATTATTGCTACTATTATATAAATAATAATATTATCATTATATAATAACAATAACACGATAAAAATAACAATATGGGGTAACAGCGAAAAAATTAATTTCTTTTTTTCATAAAAATAAAAAATTACGTTATCTTTTTTGTCGCTGTTTTATCATTTTATTTATTCCTTGTTATCATTATTATAATAAATATTATTATTAATTATAAATATTTATATAGCAATAACAAAGACAAAAATAATCGATAAAATGATAATTATTAAGCTTATTTAATTACCATAAATGGTAACAAACTTCCTCGTTGACCTGGCAAAAAGATACAATTTGCAGTGAATCGATTTTTAGTGGATGAAAAAATACGTTTGCAGATCCCTACGAGCGTTGGTAGTCGACGGGCGGCTATGGGTTATACCGGACGTGGACATAGTCCCAGGTACGACGAGCCTTACCCCGGTGAAGGTCCTCTCCAGAGGTATTCCACTCAGCAAAGTGCCGAGTCTTCCGAGCCACTCTTCTACAATAGTCGACCGAGGCACTACAAGGAATACAGGCAAGTTGTCACCTGCTCTTTTTTATCTTCACTCGATCTTTCGGTCCGTGATTAAATTGTTTAAATTTTCACTAGCTGACTGATCATTTGAAACAATACACCTTGACGCGTTGCTTCAGATGAACGAACGATTCGTACCCTTTTATTCAATCTTGAATATTATTTATTGAATTTTTATTAATTTAAAAAAATTGTTCCTTCATTTATTCATACGATTTTCTCTATTAGCCAAATAATTTTTTTATCTCCCTGATACAGTGTACACGTTGTATTATTTGGGTGCATTTATTTTACACAGAAATTTACGATGACGTATCTATAAATGTAGATCTTATAATTAGGATGGAAAACAGGATACTTTGCTTTGAAATTTTTACTTGAAACAACGAAATTCAACAACGGATCGCAGGTTCAGCATTATTTTTCCTCAGTAATAATCAAGCCTCGTCTTTCGTGCCGTTTTACTTGATTCGGTACATTTGAAAAATAAAAACTACACACCGGAATATTGAAACATTCCCGAATGGAGACACACGAGAAAACAGCGTTTTATTGATTTCTTCTCCCAATTTTCTCAAATATAGACGACGGAAGCACACGTGGGATTACGAGGACAGGTACGGCGAGATTTGCTTTCATTTCATTTTCGTTCTTCTTATGTAACACGCCAGATATTTTTATCGAAACATTAATTTCCCACTATCTCATCTTCACGGATAAATCAATATAAAGATAGCTTCAAGCTTCTACTGCTAAAATAGTACCTTTGTGTTCCATTTGTCTATTAGACGAACTAAAAATGCGATTCGCTACGACTTGTGCGGAAATTGAATTAGGGCTTTGTTCGAGCCCGCATAAAATTAACCTAATTTTATAAAGGTCTTAATCAGGTAGCTTCAGATTGGCTCTTAATAGTTGCTCACACTTTGCCACTGGGGGCCATTAGAGGCAGAATAATGAGGGCCAAGCGGAAATCACCATTTTTACCCAAGCAAATATCATAGTGGACCTCTAAATTATTACAGTTATTAAAAAATATTGAGCCAAAATTAATCGCTATAAAAGTATTTAAAAAAACCTAATGGAATAGTTCAAACTTATGCACCAGCATTCTATCATGTACGAATAATCCAATAAGAATTGTATGGCAGTTTTCAAAGGATTTTTAAACGTTAAATATACTTTATTATTAATCCCCTCAAGTTTTGTTGCACTCTATATTCACCTTCCCCTCGAGTAATCGAGTTCAGAAAATGAAACACTACAAACGATTTAGTCAAACCTATTTATACTGACCCACCCTTACGTTAAACTTGACTAAACCTGGCTCTAGTGTGACAATCCCCAGGATATTTGCCACAATAAAAATCATGAATAACTTACATCAGGATTCCATGATAAAGAAAACTTCAATCAAGTCCTCAAAAGCCCTCATTTTTTGACACATGCCCTGTCAAGTTTCCGCACGTGAAGGTGGTCACAAAAACGGTTTAAAAAATTGTAAATAAATCTTTCTTCGTAAAAAAAAAAATACTATTGAATATCTATGACGAATATTCATCGAAATTTTATATCGCACTTATTTAATTGAGATTCATCGCTGAAAGTAAAATTTAAAAGCTGTTTTGGCTTCCTCCCCTTTTATACTTCTTCTCTCTTTCCCGCCGTTCTCTCCATTTTCTCTCCCCCGACCCTCCGCCTCCTTACGCTCTCACTCTCTCGCTGATTCTCGTGCCGAAGCTATCTCATGTATGCGAACGATATGCATAGCTCGCTCGAACGCATATTTCCGATTGAATCGTTGCGCATTACTCAACATTGCTCGTTTACCCGAGGATGAGGAGGCGCGATCATTTCGCTTAGAATAGTCCCATCGGGTATACACGAATTACTATACACGTCGAATCACTATTGTACATAATAGTTAATCAATGTGTCCATTTGTCACCGCTCATCCATTACGCGATCGTTATCATCATCGAGTCTCGGTGCCCGCACAACGCCACCAGATTTGTATATCCGTTATTTTGACACGTCACACCACACATAATCACGCACCAATTAACAATAGCCACCACACGTTTTCGTTTCTCTTTTGTTTCGGCAAAAAAAAAACATTCGTTATCATTGGCAACGATTTTTTTGTCATTTCGAATATCGCGTTAATGGAGTAGTGCGACGTTGCTAGGTTATAAATCCACGGTACACTTACGAGACGTAGATGCATGCGGGACGATTGGGGGAGAGGCGCCATATATGGAACACTTTTGTTTGAAGTTGCAAAAAAAAAAAAAAAAAAAAAAACAGAACGTGAAAAACAAGGGCAATTGTTAACACTGAAATTTCACGATTTTACGAGCTATGTGTTTTATGCAACATGATATTGATCCTTTTACACATATGTGTATTTTTAGTTACATTACGTTTCACGAGAAATTACAAAAGGCATGGTTTTCGAAAAGGTTGCCAAAAAGGTCCAAACCCCATTTTTATAATATACGATATTAGGGCATTATTTTAGTGTATAACAAAACGAAAAGTTGATTCTTTCAACTATGAAACTTGCTCGAGTGATTAATTATATTTTTTGACCGCGTTGCCATTTTTGCGAATATTCGTTACTTTTGTCGAGTAGAATTGTCGAGTCGAGTGCCGAGTACAATTTATGCTAAAATTAATAAAGAGTCATTAAAAAAACATCATTCGTATTTATCACAAAAAAAACGCTTTTTAATACGAGAAACATGTTTTCACGCCGGCGAAAAGTAACATTAGTTCACTATTGTAATATTTTTTCGCTAGACAATTAACTTTCTTAGTAACGATATCTTATGACTGGTTAAAGTGCGAAATAAAAAGTAGATGGCGCTTCAAAGATAGTTCATTATTCAAACAATTTTCCGTTATTTGGTGCTTCTCCTCTACGTTCATCCAGAAGTTACCCTTCCGGGGTCACATCGAGTCATTAATTTCACCGCTACATCGAGAAATCAACGCATTGATGAGGAGAGGAGATATGATTCTCGAATGAGAAGTAAGCATTCAGGGGCTAAAAAAAACGTATTCGTAAATTGCAGCCAAGATGGTTGGTACAGCGAGGGTTACGATTATCCAGGCACGAGAGTCGACGAAACGAAGATATACAGCGATACGGAGTACTACCCTAGCACGACGACCAGCACATCATCCAGAAGAAGAAGTAAGTCTTTTCGATTGAATCTTCCATCGCAGTTTCACGTATTCCCGGCATTTAGTGAAAACTTTCTTTGTAGAAATACAATAAAAACCAAATGTCCATCAATCGAATAGTTGAAGTTCGTTCGATCTCGAGGTAGTTTTATCTTTTGAAAAACTTGTATCCCAATTTTCTCAATCATATTAAGGGTTCCTTCGGAACATAAAAAAATGCGTGTCGAATTTCCACTTCCCTTTTGACATTTCCTTTTCAGGTTACACGTTGAGTCGCATTGCAAGAGAGTAAAGAAATAGAAAGGAAATGGATGACTATAAAAGTGTATTGTTTTTATAAAGGTGCGCACAGAAGACCATCGTTGGAGAGACAAACGACCCTCTACGACGAACAGATGCACTATGGAACCGATGGCTACGGTAACGACAGCAGGGTTGGAAAGATGAGTACGACTTATCCGGAGTGTCACACGGACATTCGTCAGAGTGAATATTACGACAGTATAACGGGTTACGTTTATCAAGACGAGAGGTAATTACAACAGGCGAAAGAGCTTTCGATCTATTTTTTTTTCGTTTCTCGCAGCGAGATACGTCGTTCGGACGCTAATGTATTTTCGATGACTCGACAGGTACGGCCAGGATGACGAGGATCGGCAATGGGACAGCGGGGGGAAATGGTACCTCGGGTCTAGTATTTACAATGAGAACAAGCGCAATAGAAAAACACTTCCACAGAGGCCAGCCTCGAGTATCGGTATTCATAGGCCCGATTACAGGCCAACTGTCACGAGACAACGTAGCTACGAATCAGAAGAACTCGATCATAGGTATGGTCGAAACTTTTTAATACTGTTAAAAAAAAGAACGCACAAGCCACTCTCATTGGCACAAAACGAAACGCTGTTTGTGAAATTGACAAAACGCGAAAATATGAGCTTTGTATTCGCGTTTGTTCCAATAATGGGAATTTCACAATTGTCAGCAGCGGACAGAGTACGCGCCGACGGAAAGCTCTGCAGCCTCAGCAACGTCCAATGTCACGTCAGGAAGGTGGTACGGGTAAGAAATTACCACCAACCCCGACGAAACCAAGCAGCGTCGTAATCGGGCGTAAGCCAGCCTCGCTTCCGGCAACTCCAGGACGACAACTGCCACGTACACGAACACCGTCCGAAGAGAGTTACTACAAGCAAGACTATAACGAGGATTACAATTACGCTTATCGTAGCAGTCAGGACAATTTGCCGCAGGATATAAGCTACGGTGAGGTAACTTACGTCGAGCCAGTTGTGAGCGGGGACGGTATGATTCAAACGAGGGGTTACGTTGGTCCCACCAAAGACGTTTATAGCGGTACAGGCCTCGTTCAGGACAATCAGTTTGGGCCAGTTTCGTACGAGACGACGCGAGTGGTCGAAGATCATCGGCAGTACGAGAACGGTTACAAGAAATCATCCAGGACACAGAATACGTACGATACGCGTCAAGCGTATCAGGACAATTTATACACCGATGAATACAATCATACGCAACAGTCTCACGTTCCGCCACCCAATCCGATTTATCAAGACGCTAATTATCAGACAAACACATATCCGAAAGTGAGCGAACCGAGTCTCGGGCATTACGACAACTCGGAGCTCGCTTCGCACGAGGATGACTATCGGACGAATCTTGGCTACAATCGGAACACCTCGGATTACCCCGAAGAGCCTTACAAGCTCGATTCTTATCAGGATCCTTACAAGCCCGATTCTTATCAGCAGATTAATTATTCGGAAACACACAAGCAAAATGATTATCAGGAAGCCCCTTACAAGCAAGAACCTTACGGCGATACCTACAAACAGGAATCTTTCGATGACTCTTACAAGCAGGATTCTTCGCTCAACGAGTCTTACAAGCAAGATTCATTCGCCGATTCGTACAAGCAGGATAACGCGACGACGACGACTTACGAGGATGACGGTTACAAGCAGGATACCTATCCGAACACCTACAAGGACGATTCTTTCGCGGAATCTTACAAGGGTCAGGATATGTATCCGGAATCTGGGTACGCTGAACCTTACAAGCGGGACGTTTACCAGGAGTCTCCGAAGCAAGACACCGTACGGTACAACGGATACGATCGTAACGTCGAAACCTCCGTTTACGACAATAAAGTCGGGTCATCGATTCCCTATGAAAAGACTGCAACTTCAACAATCAATTATGAGCAACAACAACAGCAGCAGCAGCAGCAACAGTATTCCCGAAATCAGTATGGCAATAAGTACATCGTAACGTCCAGCGGATACGAGCAGCCTTATCAGGAGACGCGAGGTGCGAGTGTACCGGTTAGTCAGGTCAATTATCCTGAGCCTTACAGGAACGAAAGTCAGCAGGTACCGATTCAACCTTGTAAAAACAACTACGAGGAGAATTATCGCGTTCCGTATAGTAAAGATAACGAATCCGGTGATTACGAGGAGAGTTACTCCGAGTACGCGGATCAGTACGCGGATGAGAGTTATCAGGAGCCTTATCGGGAGCCTTACGAGGATCAGCGGAAGGTTGGGCTTCAGGCAAACCTCGAGAGGCGCAAGAGCGAAGTGCCCGAACTTTCTGTGACGACACCCCGCGGACAAACGAGAACCAACGGGTATCAGTCCAGCGAGTCCGAGTACTTTTATCCGAGCCAAGAA
Source organism: Ophioninae sp. A BG-2022a (assembly GCA_030523105.1). Classification (NCBI taxonomy): domain Eukaryota; kingdom Metazoa; phylum Arthropoda; class Insecta; order Hymenoptera; family Ichneumonidae; species Ophioninae sp. A BG-2022a. The sequence continues at coordinate 36,642 of JAPYZI010001741.1, forward strand.
AGCGATCAGGAACAGACCAGACGCAGAAACCTCACGGGCAAGAGGGAACCCGGTGCTTTGCTACAACAGAACACGGATTCCCTCGAATCACGAGACGACGAGCTCAAGGATTCTTTCGAAACCGCCGTCAGTTCGGCTGGCAGCGGTCCACCGCGGAAAACGTTTAGCGAATACTCAAGTGCGGGCGAATCCAGTCCTGTGCCCGGAACCATCATCGATTCGCCTCTCAGCGCCAGTCAAGTCGCCCCCGCTCCTCTCTCGAATCACGTCACGACGAGCAGTCGGGTCACCGTCACGGCCACCGTTTACGGTGGTACGACGACCCTCAACGGCAAACGACCCTTCGAAAGAACCGACTCTTACGCCGAAGATGTCATCGACGATGAAGAGAGCTATCCCGAAATCATGCCCAAAGAGACCCATCGAAAAGACTCCCAACTCTCCCATCAGAGCCAAATCAGCCAACAATCGAATCACTCACAAAAACCAAAACTCATCAGAGGCGATTCGTACGCCTCGGATCATTACAACGGCGAGGATGGTTACACCCCGGCTGGACGAAGGGACTCGTTCGATCAGCTCGCCAGAAACGATTCTTACAATTCTATCAATCAAGACGGTAGCTTCAAGGGAAGCCTCACTCGCACCGACTCTTATCAGAAGAGATCTAACCTTTACGGTCAAAACTTCACCGCGCCTCATCCCATATCCAGGGCGGAGAGCTGTCAACGCGGATACTTCAAAGATCAGGACTCTTTGGACGAAACTGATATCGTACTCAGCAGCGCCATCAACGGAGAGTACAAGATGAGGGACGAGACTCTCGAAAGGTAATTTCATAAAACGTATGACATCTCGTACTTCCTCGGATTCTAACTTCCTCTACATATTGGATATTTAGGATTATACTTTATTAGCGTCCTAGCGACTTAATACCTGATCTAATGAACGATCCTAAATTCATGTTAAACTTCTTTGCATTAACATCAAACGCTAAATCAAGAACGTTAGACATTAGTCTTTGAATGTTAAACATTCGATGTTATCCTCATTGAACTAGCTTGGGATCCAAGAGGGCTGAAATTTGCGTCGTTCAAAAATAACGATTTTTTTTTAACTTCTCGGTATTATTATTGATTTCGTATTCCCAGCTTAGATATAGGTTTTTGACAATTCCAATTTCCTTCCTCAAGCCGGATGATCCTTTGGTTAAAATCTCCCTAGAAATGAATCAACTTTCGTTCTTTTTGGTTCGAAGGTACGAGCGAGGTGAGGAGGCCCTCAATCGAGGCTCCCGTGAAAACTCGTTGGTCGAGCCTTACAAAGGAACACCACCATTATCGAGATCCGATAGCCCAAGGGGTACGTCATTTAGTTCATTTTCAAAACCCAAAGTCCACACGGACGTCGTTTAGAATGGAAAAATAAGGAGAATCAATGAATCGTAATTGTCGATCCAGGAAGTGTAACGAAGCAGGCCTCGTTGGACGAAAGCGTACAAATGGATACACCACCGAGGAGTCCACCGGAACCACCACCGGACGAGGAACTTCTGGACTTGGTAGGCGCTCCTCCGGTACCCACACAGCTCAAGGAACGTACGGAAATGACTGCCAGGCAACGATGGCACTGGGCCTACAACAAAATCATCATGCAGCTAAACGTGAGTACACTTATAACACTTATCGACCATTACTTTATCAATACTTTTGATTTTTTCGCGAATCCAATTACGAGAACTGGTCAGTGGCGACAAGTTTTTGAAACAAAAAACAGATCTATAAACATTATAGATGAAAAAAAAAAACAAATTTTTTTACCAGAAAGATTTACGACACCGTTAACAAACGATTTGGGAGAAGCCCAAAATTCGAATGACCAAATAAAGAACGGCGTATATTTTGAAAGTCCAGAATTACCAACGCGAAATATCAATGGTTGAGTTATCCGAAATTTTTTTTTTTTCGCTCATCGAAGTCTAATAACTCTTCCACCAAAGCATTGTCTATATAAGATCTTATTTAAATTACCATCCACGTAAATATATAGATAAATTGATATTACACACTTCATTATTTTGTTTAATTTTATATTTATTTAGGCTCTAAATATATTTCGGCGTTTACGCATTTCCAATTTTGACGAAATATTTTATACACTACCGTAAAATTGATCTATCAATGTTGGGACGTTCAACTATTTAATTTGGTATTCCGGTCCTTCCGAAAACTGATCGATCAAATTTCCAACTTCGACCCAATGGCTTCAAGTTTAAAGACAAATCCATTTGGCACTTTGTCGTTCTGGAATTCACGAAATTTCAGGGATATACGTAGTTTCCTTCTGCGCTAATGTACGACCGGTAGAGGTGAAACTGTTTCAATTCATCATGAATCGCGGAAACGTTAACATGCGCTATTACGAAATTTCCCTTGAGATTATGAATATCAGCGACAACCTTGCCCTGCAGAAGAGAAACACAAAGGCTAAACGGCATTCGTCAAAAACATTACCCGCATTTCGTTGATGAACGATACCCTGCGGTCCTTCCCTTTTGTCACGTACTCTCTACTCACCTCCACGAGTAATGAATTCCGCACTCGACAAATCTACCGTATAATGACTCAGGCACGCATACGCGTGTGATTAACGGATGGGTATAATAGGAATACAAATACGTGAATGTACCATGTATACGACACGTTCAAAGATTCACATTAGTCATTTAATTTACATGTTACTATTCGAATCGATCTGTACATTATGCAGGGAAAATAGTGAATAATTAGTTATGCCTTATAAAGGGTGTAGAGTCTTAGTATATTAAGGGCGTATCTTGACCACAAGCAAACAGGGAACTGTTTGCTATAAATTCAACGTAATTAAGTAATACATGATTATTGTTAATTTTTTTTCAATGATATTTTATTTTTTCTACGTCCAATATAACAGAGTCTCTACCAACCGATATGCATTTTAGCAGATATTCCTAAAACACGTTCGTTCATAAATGGTCGCGATAGGTTGAGATAATTTAATTTTCGTTTTTATGAAAAAATCTTTCGAAATATAAGAAATGAAAACTTCGAGATGGAGGTATGTTGTAAATACCAAAAAAATGTTTTCCTCAGGCCCTCTTTGCTTTTCCAAGTGTTCTTTGGTTTTTCTTCTCCATCCGGAAAGAACAGGGCTTATGAAAGGACGTCGAGCGTGGGTGGTGGAAAGAGCGAATGGCTGAGAAGGAAGATTGTTAACTTCTAGGTTATGTAACTTTTTAACGTATATTTACGTGTATTTTCATTGCACATTAAGAATTTATTTGCTATTTCTTTTTATTGTCTCTTCAAAGAATTCTGATGGAAGAAACGGAATTCGGAGTAAGGGGAATAAACGATACGTGGGAGCAAGAGGATATATCGTGTATTTTTTATCGGAAATCTTAGGATCGAGTGATCAACGATACAAGCGATCCAATCGATGGAGAGTGTTGAAAAGGGTCAGTCTGGCAATCATATCAATGTTAGGATTTCGCGATCAACCTGATGGCTTACACGAAACTTCCATTACCATCGGAAATCCCCGTCTCACACACGATGCGATAGCTGTACCAAACCCGATCATCAGATTACGTTTACGGATTATACGCGCAAACGGTGAACGTAAAAATCTTACGTGACGCAGAGCTTCGTCGCAGCGAGGCAGCTGCTTTTTGTTAGCTCCGATGTTGGCCCGATACTCGATAAGGGACTAAATCGGTGAGTTTTCTGCTCGTTGATCTTGAATTATTTTCAGTCGATTAGAAACACTGAAAAATCCTCCCAAGACCAATTTCTGATCGTTTCTCTCCACAATGGGTATTGATTGCATAGGCCATCCTTAATCAAGACGCGACGACCAAGTTCGACAAATCAAGCTACAGCTCTTGACTGAAACGATGTTTTATTCCTTCTTCTTTCAACAATTCGGATCATCTTTGAAGAAAGATTTTTAAAATTTGCCTTTATTGACGAACAATGAGTTGCCGCGATTCAGCGCGGCTATAGAAGTGGTTTTACTCAGTGATTTCTCCTTTACAACTCGGAATCCCAAAACTGGTCCAGCGGAATAAATAGTTGGAGGAAGAACCGTTCGGTCAGTCTCGTTGGACAACCGATCCCTTTCTTTCTTTGTCTCATTGTCTTTCCGCTCAGGATTCTCACTTCCGTTCGAGCGTTGGCTCAATTTTTGTCTTCGACAACCGCGTTGTGTTTGAACGAGTGATCCAGCAGATTTCACAGTCAACCGCAAAGTCAAGATGATCCCCATTGTTTGCCTAACTGCGGCACCACTCTGACAACAAATTGGATTGTTCGTGGATTATTCTCTCAACTCAAGTTTACACTCTTTTTTTCATCCTGGAGCCTTTGATGTTTACCACGAACATACTTCGTACTCGAGAGCTGGCTTAGTGAGATACGATGGCAAAAAGAAATGAGCATAGGACTAAAGAAAGTATACCCACACACATACACACACGTACTTGAACCGAACGAACTACGCACCTCTTCGTTTGCTTTGTATTGTCCTGTAGGTACTTTATTTTCCCCTAGATATACCCAATTTCATATATACATGTGTGCATATATGTATAGAGCCAATGAAGTTTTTTACTTTGCTCTATTTGATCTTGCCCGGATATTCTTGAAGCGAGAAGGGCGTTTTCTTTCCCGTTGTCCAGGGGCAATTTAGCTCTGTCCCATATTTCGAAATCGTCGGAAATGAAGATTCGTCCAGGGTTTGTGAGGTTTCTATGACATTCCTGAGGGTAACTGCGATGGCACTCACTGAGAAATTCCTTATTCATCTTGTACTGGGACGTTATTGTCCCTTCATATTCGCACATTTATATTTATGTACAAACGTATATTCGCTCTCAATATATATATGCATGTATACATATATGGATGAGACTACAGGGGACATTGTTATGCACTGACGATTTCTACCTTGCATGCTACGCAGGTACTTCGTTCTCTCCATCATCCTTCTTCATCTTCTTCTTCTTTCCTCGCTTCGTACTCCCGTTCATTTTTATTGCCTGCAGCTCGTCTATCCAGTTCTTGCACGCTCTACGAATATAGTGTCCACTTATCGTCTTTTTTTTTTCAAAATAGTTCTCGGATAAAGAAAAATGGTCAGAAGCATACGAAGGAAGGATTGATTAACGACTGTATTGGAAGAACACACGTGACACGGGATTAATAGTTGTCGAACCCTATTTTCTCTACTCTGCTAGCATCTTTTCTACTTTGCGGTTGTTTCTCGTATTACGATTAAACGCCAGTAAATTATCTTCGCAATGGCACTATCTTTAGACACCTCTGCTGAAGGATTTTTACTATCTCTCGTTGCGACTATACTCTAGACCTCGTTTTCTGGATGCGAGACATTATTTTATCCACTACGAGACCACCGTGTACCAAACTTCGAGGAAGAGATGACTAGAGATGGAATTGCCACAAAAACAACAAATGCTTACCGAGACTACTTATTCGGCAAAATTTTATGTAAGAGAACGGCAATCATTGATGTAAGAGAACAACTTTATGGTCAGTCGTTCTCTTACATCAATGATTGATTAAACCCCTAATGTCCACTCGTTGTTTAGGAGACCCTTGTAAGCTTAGCTTATTCCGAACGACGGCGACTACAATTTTCTTACCTCTCTTCGCAAGATCAAATAATAAACTTGTATATGATACGATATTAGCTTTTCGTTTGCATCTCTATTTTCATCTTACTATTAATTATTCGAGTCTTTCGGGGTAACGATATACAGTGAATGACTCTATCATCAAAATTAATAAGTGTCAATAACTTGATAGTCTTTCTCAATGGTATCGGCAGTTCAATTTCTCCCACGCCTTCATATCCATCTCCTGTTTTTATGACACTCCATTTTCCACATCTCTTCCTAGCGTCCTTCCCTGCCCCTGTATGGTAGAACCCGCCGAGATTTGACGTGTACCTTGGCAAGAGCAGTGGCTTTTAATCTATGTAGGCCACACGCGGCCGTATACGTGCATAACGAGGTGGTAATAGACGTTACGTAGCCACACGATTCTCGTGGTGGCGGGCAACATGTGTTGTACGACCATCGGATACCCGTATGCCTGATAGTCTGGCATACGGTGACCGTCAACGACGCCGTTCAACGCCTTCGTCGAGGACCTAGAGTGATCACCTTCTTCATCAAGGTCCTGGCTTTTCGTACTTGCTCGTGTATCTCCTTTTTTTCGTCATCTCGGCCGAACACATCGCTGGCCGATCCGATGGAAAAATTGCTCAGTCGTTTCCGAATCATTCTTCGGTTCGGCAATAAAAGTTTGTCGATACATCGTACTAGGGAGAAGTTATAATCGCGTGATCTTTTTTATAAGTGGAAAAAGAGAGTTTCGGTCGATTCACAATTTTCGGAAAATTAGTAAAAATCGCCCGAAGTTTGAGCTCCTCGGGATCTTTTGTTATTACTTTCTCATTGGATTCGGACTGACTCGGGTGCGTTCTATTAATCTCGTTCACCCCGATAACCGTTTCTCTCTGTCTTGCTCGACCGTTCGTTACGTATACACTTGATTATCGATCGTTTATTAGCTTTTATTGGAAGGAAGTGTTGGTAGGGTTGGACCGTTGACGAAGGGTTGCTCACGGTCTACCAAAGGAATATCATCACGCTGAAGGGTGCCTAGTCGACTCTTAGCGGGAGGCCGTGTCAACTTGAGTGAAAAACGCTGCGAGGAGTCTTCCCACTTTAGCTTTGCCTCGTTTATCGCAGCTATCGTACCAGGCTCGCGAACGTTGAAAATCCTGTAGGGGCTAAAATATCTCGGATATACCTTACCCATATGACTCAAGGAGCATCAAGGAAATCGTGCATTGTGCCTTTGGTCAACGGACCGAGTGGACTGAAACGACGGTCTTCTTACTCCCTTCAAGTTATACGTAACGCTCGACTCCCAACGTCAAATACAAGACAGAACGTTTTAATCAACGTATATTTGAAGGAAATCGACCAATGTTAAAGAAATCGGTGAATACCGGAAGTGTAACTCCAAGTTAATTTCAAAATGAATTCGGATCGAACTTCGATAAATAACATTTGAGGACTGTGAATTGAAAAAATAGAAATATCTATAAGTCACCATAGATTGTTGCTGAATGAAAAACGAAGTTTCATACATACGTTCATAAATTCCTATGCCTTTAAAATAAAAGATTTAAAAAAGTACAATTATCGTTCAGGAATCGGGAATATTTTTAATGGAAAATTGAGAGTGCAAAGTGCGTACAGTGCTCGGTTCGAATGAACGGTATGTTCAGAAATGCGAAACCTTCAATTTGGGAAATTTCTGATAGTAACTGAGCCACGAAACCTCTTCGCGGTCGCCCGTAATTTAGTCCTCCTGTTTCTCTCTCTCTCTCTCTCTCTCTCTCTCTCTCTCTATCTCTCACTTTGGTTATCACGAATCCTACGAGTGAGCAAATTCAAGATAAGCACCACGGGTATCGCCTGGAAGTGACGACCGTGTACGAGCGGAGAGCTCGATAAATATACTGGCACGGACATATATACGTATACTGGCAAATATATACATATATATATATGTGTGTATACATACATATACATACATATTTATGTATCCGTGTGTATACATAAATAGAAAACGTGTTGGGCCGGATATGAACAATCGGAACACAGATAAGTCACCGTTGATTTCACGCCCTGGTGCTTAAAGCTTTCCAACGTTGGTGGAGATCGGTCAGCGAGTGTTCGACGAATCGTTCGCACGCTCGTCGATCGCGTTACTTTCCTCGGGCTGGCAAACTTGCCTCTTTGCTTCTGTGATTTTCTTTCCTTCCCAACGAAGGATAAAGAACTCGAACGAACGAAGTGACGAAAACGGATAGAAAGAGAATAAGAAACGCGGATTGAACGGAGAGGATTAAAAAGACGTGGAAAAAGAGTGACGCGGGACGTATCGATGAAAGTTGTCGGGGATTAAAGAAGAAATCGAGTGAACTCGGCTTCTCAACAGTGACGGAATATACTTTGAGTTCCTGTCATTCCCGAGTTCGTGCGATATATTTCTATATATAAATCACGAACCTATATTTCCCGTGAGATGGAGACCCGTGAGAAATCAACGGAGTGGGCACTCTTGTTCCCCCTTAAAGCTGGCCTCTTCGCAATGAGGTCTTCCATATCTTCGAGAAGCGTGAATCGCGAAAAGGAACGCGCGACGAACGATAAAAAAGTACCGGCCCAAACGCACTTCCGCAATCGTATTAGACGAGGCTCATCCCTCTCCGATCTTGATAAACTTCACTCCAAAGTTCCTTTACCGGACGTCGTCAGATCAACCGAAAAATGTTGCTCGGACTCGCTCCAGCATTCACCCGCGTTTTCTCGGACTAATCTAGAATTGACGAGCAATCACGTTCGCGGTAGCATCGGCGATCTCATGAATTTGAAGAAGTACGGCGGCTCGAATTGGAGCGTCAGGAGCGAAACCATGATCGCTAAAGTTGTACCTTTGAGTACGGTCACACCGAAGCAGAGTCCACCATTCGAGAAGGAACTCGAAGATATTTGCCGGGATATCGAAGATTTCGATGTTACGCAAGTTGATTTAGGTTCGTGCGGACCATTGACTTGCGCCGAAAGAACCCAGAGACTCAGCAGACTCATCAAGAAACAGAGACGAAACAATGTCCTATCAGGCCCTTGCGGATTCATCAAGGAACACGTAAGTCTTCGGGAGAATCGACATTTCTTGGGAAATCGAGAATTTTTCAGGATTTCTTGCCATCCCTCATACTTTTTTCATTCTTCTAGAATGGCCGACTGAAAGTCACTTCTTCTTTGCCATATTATGATTTGATGGTGAATCTGGATAGGATACTTCATCGATTAATAGTGGGAAATAACGATGTTTGTTTCAGACGTCAATACGTCCAATGAACGTTTAGCTTCTGCCTTCCGTAGGGTCCGTTGCAAAGCTTTGAAGAACCTTTTCTAGTTCCCAATAATTGCTACAGCATTTTCAAGCTTTTCCATTTAATTATATTTAACTTGACTTTCTATGAGGTGAAACACGGAAAGTCAATATTCCACTCACTTTCCGACTACTTGAAGATCTGAAATTTTGCAAACATGCATCTAAGATTTGACACCTCTTCGGGTGATAAAATCAATTACAAATTGAGAACTACAAAATAATTTATACCGAAAAAAACTCTTTAAAAGCAAACTTCTATTGAATGTTCAAAACAGCAGACAATAATTTTTATCCAAGTTAACTATACGCGACCATAAATAAAATTTTGATGTGCACAAAAAAATAGGGTTTTCAAGATTTTTATCAAAACGATTTCTTCGACGTACATAATTAAAAGTCCATGAGTGTTGTTGCATGTTTTATCTTTCCAATAGGTAATCATAAAAATAGTTAAAATTTAAACCCCAGTGAAATGTCAACTATTTTATTTATTATTCTTCGTGATGTTTGTTTATAAGCTGTGAATTGCCTAATGGAAAAGTAGACGGTAAAAAACAACTCGAAAATTAGTACCATTCTTCTCGCACTTGTCATTCGAGATTTCGTGTTATATGTCCCGAACGATAAATATATTCGCCGATGTGGGTCGTCAATTTATTTCTCTCCTCCCCAAAAACATGTACAGGACAAAACACGATGACAAATGATTGAGCGTATTCCCAGTAGAGTTATAACCCATCACAAATATTCGTCGCGATTCGCAATATATTAGTCTCCCCCCCCCACCCTCGTTCTCATGCTCAGCTGTTTCTCGTCTCGTTTCATTCCGTTTTTCATTCAGGCGCGAAATATACCAATGATAATAATAATGATGATAAAAAAAGGGCGGAGGCGTGTGTTCGTAAACGCGTCGCTTCGTTCGACGTTCTCGTTGATCGCTTCTATAACAGCTTCCGAAAATAAGTGCATCGTCGTACGTGCCAAGATAAAACCACGCTACAATACGATGTACACCCGAACGGGTATGACCCTTCGAACGATAGCTCCATAACGCAACGATACATTATAGAACGTGTCGTTTTATGGGACATGCTTTAAAATTCATGTTATATCCTGAATACTATACGCTGAATACTATACACTATAAAGCTCAAGAGCAGAAGCTTGCAATTCGCATAATTTGTAATTCCAATATATACGGAAATTCGTTTGTTTTGAATTTTTGATCAGACTCAATTCTACCTACAAGCTCAATAGTATTATCATTCATTTATTTTTCTCGTATGTTTGCGAAAATCAAGCGTCGATGAATCTCTGTATGAAAAAGGCCTGACTGATTCGCTGACTGACTGATCAACGTCCAGCATAAATCGTTAAAAATAATAAAAACACGAAACATAGAGATTATGTTCCGATCGGGATATAAGTATCATTTTAGAATTATTTTTTCGAAGTTCTTCTTTTAAAGGAGAAAATAGATTATGTGTAAAAATATGACATTTTTCAGGTTAGATACATAAAAATCAATAATTATCGTTCGCAGCAACGGTTTTCTCACAAACGTGCCAGTTCAATTCATTTCTCCATAACTACGGAAATTTTCATTGACAAACTTCCACATAATTCTATCGTCATTTATAATTATTCGAATTTGCAAGAATTTTTGTGATTTTTTAATACCCATTCGGCAATACCTTAATTCATCGATGTACTCTCGATACAATTCAATTAAAATCCATAAAAATCATCCATTACAGTCTGACAAAGATTGTTTTCCCAAAAAAAAGAAACGATCGCCTTACATTGATTTCTTTATAACTACTAAATTATTTACTGAAAATATGTAAAGTCATTCTCGTGTTTTATCAAGAACTATCATTTCTCAAATTTCCAGGAACGTTGGTAATTTATTAATATCCATCTAGTAAAACCTTAATACATCGACGTTCCGGACATAATTCAATCAACTCCCAATGGAAGGACATGATTTCGTGAATGTACACAGCGAAGAAAATATCATTATCGTTTAATTGAATGGAATGGACTTTTCCTAGAAAGACTAACTATAGGATCACCGGAAGGGGAGAACATTGATTAAGTACTTTCCACCACACTACGTAGGAAGGTGATAAATGCTCGTGCTAAAATTGTTACCAGGGCTCTATACTCATGTTAGAGACTCTTCGAGCAGCCATACAAGTGCTTTTAGATAAATGAATTTAGACAATGCTCGTATGAGAAGCGGCAGAAGGGGGGGGGGGGGGGTAAGGCAGACCCGCGTTCTATATCTAAGCTCCATACGCGATCAGATTGCCATTGGGGAAGGTCGATGAAAGTAAATGGAAAAAGTGAATAGCGGTGGCAAGGGGGAGTTTGCATTTGGGGAAAAAGGCCTAAAGTATATGGGCGTTCGTAAAGAGTGAAAAAAATTGATTATGAGGGGTGAAAGTTCTCGCGAAGCGATTCGGCCTTAAAATGATCGATCGTCGGGGCGCATCGTGAGAAAAAGTTTCCGTGGGCCGTCGTCGATGGTTTATACTTTTTTTTTTTTACGATCCCACCTTTTTCAGGTTACCTCAACTTCGTAAATCCCTCGGTAATGTCCTTTTTCGCGTAAGACCCTCAGATTCAACGATCTCACCGATGACTTTCGCAGGGTTCGTTTGTTCCCTCATTTTCTCGTCTTCTGTTCATATAAAATCGACTGACCTGATATACATTTAAACTCGGAAATTCTTGCACCAGCGTTGGTGCGCCAGGTCGACTTTATCAGCAGTAACTTATCGCTGAAGGTCAACCGTGTTCTCATTTTTATTTTTTTTCTCTGTTGGACCGGAAATCGTAAAGTTGCGTGTATGGAATTTTTGAAAAATATATTTTTTTCATACTGTCATATTATTTGTCGGTTCAGTGAATTTTATATCTTGAAAAAATACAACGATCCTTCGGTCATGTTTTAACGAAAATATTTCGGTGTACGAGGGTTGTTCAGAAAATAAGGCGGTTTATTTTATTTTTTTCGAAGAGTATTTATTTATTCATGAATATTTATTTTTCCCGCTTAAAGGTAATCCCCCTCTTATAATACATTTGTGCCAGTAATTTTTCCAATCCTCAAAGCATTTCTGATATGCGCTTTTGGGTACAACGCAGCAGGTGCGTTATTATTTTCGATAACAAAAAATCGCTAAGCGCACCAAAATTCTCCTAACCTTCATATTTATCAAAAACAATCTAATTATGAAAAATGGCTGATAATGCCAACATATAGTTGAGGACATGTGTACCAATATAAGAAAAAAAAAAACATCATCTAAAATCGAATGTACCTTGCCGCGGCATTTGAAAAGTCACCCTATTTATTAAATCCACGTCGTACGTTAAAATTACACGGTCGTCGTTACGAAATGATGTAATCATATTGATTAGACAGCATATTCGTTTAAGATTGCAAATTGCTTTTCAATTGTTCTCGAAGCATCATTCAATTATAGAATGAAACTTTATGGCATAGATTTTCCATAAATATCCATCCCCTCCCTTGAAATCATCGGATATCAATTAATCAAAGTTTTGCAATCGTTTCACAAATCAATGAAGTCTGTCTAGATTCTCCCAAATGTATTTCGATGGATGGCTGATTGCACTATCGATCTTCTATTGAAGGGGGTATTGTTGGCAAATCTCTTGATACCTTTGCACGAACCAGCCGGTTCGCTTGCTGATTAATCTTGAAAATGTGCGATAGAACGGACGAGAGCCTCAACGACACTTATGGGATGTAAAATATTCATGGTCTGAGTAGCTCTCCATGGTATCGTCGTTACCATTTGGCGGGTGCATTTGGGCTGAGCTCGCATCGTCCACATCTTCGAAAGCTGTCTGCCTATCTCGACGCTAAATTCTCTCCCTATTTCTTCCCTTCTACCCTTCGCTCGAGTTCAATATCCGAAGTTGCAGGTATCGTTTGAACTTTGATATCGCGACATCGGAAAACCGTTTGAAAATTGATTAATTTTATGGGCCGCGGTTCGTTTGACGCAAGCATTTCGTATTTGTATCCTAGAAACACGATAAATTTCTGTCAGTGAACGCGACAAATCGTCGATCGTTGTCGTTGCTACAAACCAATTATTTTTATTTTTGGGGAAGTCATGATTTTTCACTAAATCTTGGATAACTTCTTTTCCTTTGATGTTTGGCACTCCATTCTACGCTCAATCTTTTCGTTTTGATTTTATCTTCAAAATGATTCTTGGATTATCAAGTTCGGATGATTTTTCGATTTTTTGCAGAATTTCAAAGTTGGACCATCGATTTTTGATAATTTTTCCATACATACCCCTTTGCCTCTTTTTTTACGATTTTTCAAGTGGACTTTCCGGGAAAACTATAAAAGATATCGATACGAATTCAACGCCATTATTTAAGTCAGGCAAAAACCTTTTCCAAACTTTCCAAATGAATCCCCATAGCCTACGAAAAGGTCATCCTACGACCTTTTGAAATATCGTGATTTTTGAGATTCCGGAAAAGTGGCCTGAGAGGGCGAAA
>JAPYZI010001742.1:0-37127 GCA_030523105.1 Ophioninae sp. A BG-2022a
CTTTGATAATTAAAAAGAGTGTAACGGTATACTGTCTTTAATTTTCTATATGTTTGGGTTTGTTTGGGTTTATTTGGGCTTGTTTTGTTTATTAAAAAAATAATGGTTTGGGTTTGCCTGGGTAAATAATGAATACTTTGATAATTAAAAAGAGTGAAACGGTATATCGGCTATAGCATTCTATATGCTATAGAAGTTTAATCAGTTTTGTTAATTCTATAAATAGGTTATTTGAAAAAATCGCAATCATAGTATCTAAGATCGTATAAGATAATTGTAGCTAAGACAATTGCCAAGGTAACGAATAATTTCTCAAAAACCGTATCGAAAGATATCGAAAAATATCGAAACAAAAATCTGTGGAAAATTTCCCGGTAGATTTTTATTTCTACTATAAATTACGATAAATCTTACGAAAGTGTCACTGGAAATTTTTTTTCTTTCTTTTTCGATGCATCGAATCGCGAAGTGTGGAAAAACATGGCTGTAAGTAAAGATTGTTCACTTGGAGGATTTACGCACGCACCGCGGTAGAAAATATTATCTCAAGTGGGGAAACATCGGTCGGGTTGCACAGTGAAAAGCCTTGAACCACGTCAAGCCCCCCCGAGAGATCTCGTAAAAGAGAATGTTAACGCGAGAAAGAAAAGAGAGATAGAAAGAAACAGATCTTTTAGGGACACGTATGAATTGGTAGCGCGGTGGATCCATTGGTCCAGCAGGATCACAAGTAGCACTAAGAGATTAAATATTCCCGGAAATCTTTTTGTATTATACGATCCTTTTGAGGAGGGATGAGTAAGTGAATAAGATACAGTAAAGACGAGCCATACACGACAATTGCCTGGTGTTCGCTTTAACGAACAACGATTTATCGCTCTGGTCGTTGTATCTTCATTTTTCTTTTTCATCTTCTTCGCTTTCTTCGGCATAACCCGAGAAGTCACGATCGCCGAAGTTAATGACCCCGCAAACCGCACTCTTGTTCTCGGGCTAATTTCAAACTTCGACGTGGGTACTTAAAATCAGCTAAAAAAACAAAACCAGCAACGTCCATTGCTGGCCTCGATAATAAAAAAAAAAAAAAAAACTCGAATGAAAGAAGAAAGATGTAACCACGAAATATACGGCGGAAAAAAAGAAGAAACACTTTACGTCAGAATTACAAAGTTGTGGTAATTGTTATTCTTTTTGTTGCTCGAAGAAGCGTGGACGTTTCTTTTGTTAGCAGAGTGAACTTAATACGAGCGTATAGAATAACAAGCTGATTAAAAAACGAGACGAATCTTTTTATACATCGACGAAAATGTTAAGGAACGTCACAAAGTAAATTTCATTTTGAATGAGACAGTTTTGAAACGTATACGAATGTATCTTACGATATATCTCTAATCTATCTTATAATATATCGATAATATCTTCGTTGGCTCTTCGCTCGACACTTTTGACAGATGACTTTCTTCACCTTTTTTTAAAGGGTAGTTTGTTGCGGATCTTCGTAGGAGATTGCGATACCGTATCTTGAGTTTCGATTGGATTGCGATATTTGGATTATCAGAAATTGGAATAACATTCATTGTTTTCGACATATATCACAAATTCCGATCAGATTAAAATCAGAAACTGTTTATCAATGAAAAAAATTGTTATCGCGACATGCTCAAAACTCGATAACATCGGAAAGCTTTTCTCCTTTTCTCTCGAAGCTTTTCTCGATCGTACGAAAGATAATTCGAACTCTGTTTCAAATAGACCGTTATTTTGTTAAACGAGAGCTCCCACCGGAGGATTTGAAGTGGTAAAAAAAATGATTCGCGCGAGATGAATATCGGGCCACGAATGAAGAGAGCAAAAAAAAATGGGTTGATGCAAGGATGGTGCGAATCAAAGAATGAATACCATGGGGTGAAGCGACCTCTGCGTATGCCCGAATTAAAGTATATGAATGCTGCTAGCCTGAGGCACATGTATACCCGGACGCACACGCGCGCAGCCCGATCAAAAGTAGGGAGTTGATCGAACGCACGTGGACCCGGCACGTGGAGTACTCCTGCTCGGTTCTTAAATTGCTCTCGATGGGAAAAGTAAGACGAGGAGAAGTCCTCAATAGGCTTTAACGCAGATTAATGGCAGCGAACGATAATCGAGTATAAAGTCTTTCGCAGGCACCACGCACCCCGGTTACGAGAACTGGAGCACGCTTTGCGTCGCGTTAATTCCGTATCGAGGCTCTCGGCGGGGCAAAATAAACGAATAAATTAAAAAAAAAAAAAAAATATTAGGAGTAGTAAAAAGAAATCCATTATTTTCTGGAGCCAACCAATCGACAAACTGTCGCAAAAGTTTGTTTGGTACGAAGTATCATCTTTCTAACGCCATCTAGTGTAACTCGATCGGATTTAAACAACGCGAGAAACTAAAGCCGTCTGTTGGGAAAAATAATGGATTTATTTTTACTACACTTAATTAGAGGGGTTTCTAAGAGAGGGCGTAACTCATATCACACGTCGGGGCGAATTATTATAATCTTCATATCAGAGCAACATCGCGTGACTTTGTTTTCAACTTGGTGTCATTTTTCAGTAGAGTAAACAATATAGTACTTTGAACCATTGAATATTGATTTGCATTCAATCGCGGGCCAATAAAACCGTATTTGCGCGGAGTTCTAGGTTAATTTTGCAATTGGACGATAAGTGGTGGTGAAAGTAGTCCGTTGCTTTCGGGAACTTACGATGATTACGCTCCATCGATTAAATAATACAAGTTACTCGAAGCTGGTAGGGTTTTCCCTAAATTTCGGAGGATTAAGTGTCCTCGTACGTATTCAGCGTTAAGTAAAATTTACAATTATTTGTTTACTTTCAAACTCAATTAAAATAATAAAGCCATATTTTTAACTGAACAATGGTAATTCCAGGTAATTATAAAAATTGATACATACAACACCACAAAGAGAGAGAGAGAGCGAGATATGATGATGATGATCATCATCATGATGATAGTCTTGCTAGACCATGATGATAGCCTTGCTAGACCTTTAGGTAAATTTTACAACATAGTAAACAATAAAAACAAAGTAGAGTGAATTGAATTACATCATTAGAATAATAATAAAGTAACAACAAAACAAAATTAATTTGTTATAGCAACTAAAAGAATAATATTAATAATAAATAATAATACTAAAATAATAATAATATGGAGAAAACAATAATTGAATATGATAAAAATATAAATTGAGACAGAGAGAGAGAGAGAGAGAGAGCAAGGGATAATTTTATTTCAGTGCTCTAGGACCTGAGTGCCCTTTCGCGCGCAAATAAATAAAATCTCAATAAAAAACGAAATCAGTGGCTCCGTATAATTAAAAAATATATTAACGTAAAAAATATAATGTAAAATAAAAGTAAAATAAAAATGTAAATTATATAATATAAAATAAAAGTAAATAATAAGAGACAGAGAGAGAGAGAGAGAGAGAGAGAGAGAGAATGAGGGAGAATCAAAGAGAGAAAGATGCACGAAAATAAAAATATCATCCGTGTTATTAGTCACGTGAAAGTGTGAGGACGCGGTAGACACGAAAATAAGTAATATAAGCGCAACGGACGTTGATATCGGATGTCCACATCTGCTTCTTTCCTCGTCGCCCTCGCTCTTACACCTGCGCTAATACAGCAAAAAGTTCGCAACCGTGATAAAAGTGGTATGGGTGTACCTGCTGCGAAACGTCGAGTCTGTGTGTATACCCGCTCACCGTAATAACACCAAAAGAGAGAGAAAGAGAAAGAGCGAGAAAGCGCGGAATGGATAGAGAAAGAAAGAGAGAAAGAGAGAGCTACGAACTCTGCGCTGAGGAATCGGGGTGGAGAATTTCGTGGAGAAGCGGAGCGCCGCCATTGATATCCGATAACGTTCCACGGAGGTCCTTATAATAGGCAGGATAC
This sequence comes from Ophioninae sp. A BG-2022a, assembly GCA_030523105.1. Taxonomy (NCBI): domain Eukaryota; kingdom Metazoa; phylum Arthropoda; class Insecta; order Hymenoptera; family Ichneumonidae; species Ophioninae sp. A BG-2022a. Next base: position 3,951 of record JAPYZI010001742.1, read on the forward strand.
GAGAGACACCCTTGGATGGAGGGCAAAGGCCTGGGATTGGAGAGTGAAAGGGCGAAGGACTTTTACGGATTCTCACTCGTACTTCTACAGTCCGGAAAAATTTCGTATCTCTGCATGGGTGTGTGTAAACAGTATTTTTTTGACATCCCTGAAAATGGGTTTTCCGTCCCCTTAAACGTAAACTCCTACCATCTCTATAGGGAAAATACAAGAGGTAAAAACATTAGGCGTAGTAAAAAGAAATCCATTACTTTCTAGCGTCAACCAATCACAAAGGAAATTCCATATTTCTAACGCCATCTGGTGTAACTCGATCGGATTTATACAACGCGAGATACAGATAACCAAAGCCGTCTATTGAAAAGATCATGGATTTCTTTTTACTAAACCTAATATAAAACACAAGCTGCGAAAAAAACTCAGAAATCATTGAATTCTTTCTTCTAGAAAATTTAAAAAACCGTGGGCTCGAAGTTTGCATCGTTGGAATGCCGTGGATTTTTTATTTTCATGCCTCGTTTTTATTATTATAAAAAATAAGATTTTTAATATTTCGATGGTAGATTGTTGAATGAAAATCCAAATAAATGATCGTGTGGGATTCGAGAGATTGGCGTAAAAAAAAATGGTTGAAAATTGAAATAAAATGATTTCACTGATGCGAACTTTATGGGATTGAAGTTTGAGTCTTTCGAATGAAACGGCCTTTTTTTACTTCTCATATTCATTATTATCGCTAATTATGGATTGTAGATATTGGATGTAGATGGTTAATCGATAATTCTAAAAAATACCTTCATCATTTTCGTGATGTTAGTATGCGAAAAAAAATGTAAAAATATATATATATATATATATATATATATCATTTTCGTTGCGCTCCAACGATACAAACGTCATCGTAATCAAACTTGAACGTCATAATTTTGGGAAGAAAGAAAAAATTCATGTTCGTTGCGTTCCAACGAGGCGAAGCGTTCGACGTGATGATTTTGGGGTCACCCTGTATCCACACAGAAACGTAAATACACAACGACACGTATGTTCATTTACGGATGTGTCCCGTCTGATATCGATTTAAAGGCGGTTAAGGGAAGCCTCGCGAGAATGAATAACGCGTGTGTACGCTACCGACGATTCGTATTTACAACGAAACGAAACATATATGTCCCGAACATCCTTCGCTTCCTCTCCGTTATTTCTTTCTTTTTTTTTTCTCTCGATCCCTCGTTTCTTTCTTTCCCTTTGCGTATATACGACTGGCGCAAAATAACGAGGTGCTCGCACTTGCGAGATGTACTCGCGGATAAAAGAAACTTCGAGAGAAATAAGTAAAAATCGAGGCGAAAGAACCGGCGGTGTTCAACAGGTTTCGGTTTAAGAACCGTCCGCACGAGCACTCGGGCAATTTTACGAAATACACGAGAGAAAAGGAGGAAGAACAGAAACAACAACAAAAAAAAAAAAAAAAAAACGAAGGGATTCGCTACTAATTGTACAAGGAGCACGATTGATACGTTCGAGAGAAGTTGCGACGAACGAACCTAGCCAAAGCCCGCTTAAAGTTTGCAACGTTGAAACGAAAATTATTTTATTTTTATTTTCAATTATATTTTCGGTGGGTCGGAGCCAAGAAAAACAAACAGACATTTTTCAGGATATCCATTTAGCAATTTACATTTTTTAAAGAAGAGATATTTTGGATAATAATGAAAATGTAAAAACTAAAATACGTTGTATACCAACGATGAAAATCGTAGAAAATATTTGCGCAATTTATGTGACAACTGTTAGCTGAAAAATGTTATTATTGAAATTAAATGATTTTCGTTGCGTTCCAAAATTGCAAACTTCAACGCCGTAACTTTTTGAACAGCTCTCGTATAAATTTTTACAAGTTTGGATGGGTTGGGGTAGGAAACCCGGATTCGATTTACCAGAAAGCTTAAAATTCCGAATTTTAATATTCCGAAACTACAAATTTTGCAAAGCTTTTGCTGGTATGAGCTTCAATTTTAATTACATTCATTAGTTACAAAATAAATTTAATTTAATTTAGTAACTAATAAATTAATTTAAATTTAATGAAGAACATTTAGAGAACGAATTTTAATATTCCGAAACTACAAATTTCGTAAACTTCATGCCAACAAAAGCTTAACGAAGTTTGTGATTTGGTAATATTAAAATTTGGAATTTTCAGTCTCCTGGTCAATCGAAATTCGAGTTTCCTATCCCACCCCGTTTGGGTTCGTCTGGATTTACGAATGGACCATTTAGAAAAACATTTCGAAGAATCGTGTTTTCACCAAAAAATAACGTCCAATATTCAACGAACCCTGCATAATTCAACAAACCAGCAGTAAAGTAATTACTAGTGAATAAAGAAGAAGAAGAAAAAAAAAGAAGTTGCAATGAAATATGGGATTAAAGAGGCAACAATCTCGGCGCAAAATTCGCATATTCATTACTTATATTCGCGCAATCTAATTTCGTGCCTTATCGAGGCAACATCGTCGTTTTGTTTCTTTCCGAGCTCTCAATCGTGATAATATACTCGGGGAGGAGCGTAAAACTCGCTCGTACACGATAATAGCCCCGATAAAACGAGCAAGCACGGAGACTGGTGCGCGAAACCGCAGAGACCAAAACAAACAAATTCTTGAAATTCCAAAGCGTACCGAACTTGCTCGAGTTGCGGATTCGTTGAAGACGTAAAACAAAAAAAACCGAGAACGGAAAGAAAACAAACACGAAAGGTGAACAAAGATAAACAAATGTGGGTCAAATATGTATCAAATACCGTGTACACAAATGTGAGAGAAAAAAGTATGAAAAACTCTGGGTACCAAAGAGCCTAAACCCAAAGCCAAACAAAACCAAGTATGAACAAATGTAACCAAATATTGTTAAAAGTATCAAAATTCAAGTAAATGCGGACAAATGTATCCAAAACTAAGTAAATATAGACAAAAACAACAAATACGTAAACAATTACACAAAAAATTAAAAAGAAAAAAAAAAAAAGATAATAATTGGCTTACCAGACTTGCCGACTCTGGGGCCGCCGAGGACGACCACCCTGATCCTGTTAACGTTTGTCATCATCCACGAGACCGAGCGATGACGATTGGTTACGCGGAGGATACCAAAGATGTATTTTCGGTCCTCCCACGTGTCAAGTGTCGTTCGATTCGCTGCACTTTATCATTTTAGAAACACGTGAAAAGGATTCGTAAGATTGATACGAGAGTAACGTGAGAAATAGCGAGGTGGAAACGAACGGTAGTTTTTTCACGAACATCCGCGTCACAGTCGCACCGATGAGATTCTAGGTTATCGATATATACCAGGATAATACTCCACACACCCGCGTACTCGAGAAACTTCACGAATCTTCCGTACGAATTTCTCTCCCGAGAGAGTCGACGATAAACGTCCGAGCGGTAGAAACGAAATAAGAGAAAACAACAACGTTAAAAGGAAAACAAAAAAATGAAAATAAAACAGAAGTAAAGCGCGTACCGTAGGACGTTCGCGCGCGCACTGCCGGTCTCGCGAAACGAGCGCACCGGTAACTTTCGATGGGTCTCGCGCGCGATTCACCGCTCAGTCACCGCGGGACGACACACCTGGGTGTTCTCGACTCCGAGCGCGCCCGAGTATTGCGAATACGTGCGAGGTACGCGCGCGCGCACGCGCGCCCGCTACGATGATCGCGAGTCGCGTGGCCAACTGGAGGGAGGATTCCGCCGTTCGCCGCTTTGTAATTATTTCGGGGCGCCTCCTCGCGGACGTATGACGAAAGTACCGTTGTTGGGTATATATTGTTCGTCCGGGTGACGGGCAGCGTGACAGCTTAGATTCCTGATGCACCGATGTACATCAACCTGCGGAAGTGTCCAATTCTGAGATCAGTTACGACGGTTCTTCCTTTCCGTTTCTCTTTCGGTCACAGGAAACGACAGCTAGTGATAAAAGTATTTTCGAGGGATCGTCTTGGTGTGAAATTATCAAAAAATCGGTTTTTTTTTTTTTTTTTTTTTTTTTTTTTTTTTTTTTTTTTTTTTTTTTTTTTTTTTTTTTTTTTTTTTTTTTTTTTTTTTAATTATTACGATCGCTACAGCGTTTCTTGTAGAAAGGGAACGGAGGGGGACTACAATCTTTAAACCCTTAACCTACGATTCAGAAAATGTTGGGCCGAAATTGTATACAAGCTCGCGCAACGTTCGAGACATTTGCACGACTTGTGCTACGCGCTAATCTGGCAATCGTAAACATGACGAGCATCGCCCGTATCCCCGTGATATTTACGTTTGGCCCAACCATCGTACGCGGGCTGTGCCCTTCATTGTAGGTTAAGCAGCTAAACGCGTTTTTCTCGGAATGGTGTTTTTCAAAGCGATGTCCACTCTCAAAAGAAAAGTTTTGAAGGTATCTATTTCGAATTTTGAGAGAATATTTTTAATGTAATTCTCTATTGCGCTATGGAAGCTTTTTTTTTAATCTTTCTATTTCTTTTAACGAAAAGCTATCGAAAAACTATCGAAAAAGGGCCGCCTCTTTGTCAAATTAAAAAAAAAAAACCTCCATAGCGCGATAGCGACTTTCCTACATATTAATAATATTTTTGAAATTCTTGTTTTACATCAAAATTGCAGCCGCACAGGACCTTTTTTCTTAACGTGTCATTTCAACAATTTACTTAATTATTAGATACTAAATAAATGAGCGTTAAAAAGATCATTTTTAATTCGGCATAATTGTATTTATTTATCAAATGAAAACCAGACCGATTAGTTTGTTACAACATAGAAAACAAATCGCAAAAATCAGTGATTTTTCGAAGGATCGCACTGAGTCGATTCCTTAAGGACACGCGAAGGAATTACGTAATCTCACTAATTTTCAAACCCAATTTTTCACCTCACTTCACGCATATTTGTCTTTCTTTGTTAAGTAACTTTATCAAATGTACATATCGCTTTCATACTTGTATACTTGAACTTATGACATTCTGACAATTCCAATTTACTACTGAAACTATAAAAACAAATGGTACGAATCAATTTTTCAAAAAAAATAGATTGTTCGGTTCACTGATTACCCAGAATTTGCTTCATCGTGGTTTCATATGTATACCAGAGTGTTAAAAACTTGGCAACAAACTCAAAAAAAAAAAAACCCAACAAAAGTTTGTAAAAATGCATCGACAGTGCACGAAAGTACGGACATCGCGAGTTTATCGTTTTGAACATCATACCAATTTTGAGAAACCCTGTATACTTCAATGTTTTCTAATTTACGTAAATTGGAACTTCCTGGCTCGAAAATACCGACCATCCTACCAAACCCAATTCGTTTGCCCTTATATTAATTCATGAAACGTGTACTTTCTTCTTTCCTACCAACCCACCCCTTCGACCTACCCATCCTGCACTTGTCTGGTTGGCGTATTGTCGACAACGAGTCGCACTCATCAAGGTATAACGATTTGCGGTTTCACCCTCCCGATAAACTGAAATTGTTGTGCCAAGGCACCGAGTACTGCATCAGGCAAAAGAAACAGAATTGGTAAGAAAGAGACAGAAAGAAAGAGAGAGAGAGGGAGAGTGAGACGATGAAGATGGAAAGGTAGGATGAAAGAGCGCGAGAGAAAGAAGCGACAAGGACTCAGCGAATGCGAGAAAACATGGTAGTGGCTCGGCAATGAGTCTTGCGGTAACGCGGTAAACCGACAACCATGAGGATCCGCTGGATATTATTCTTCCAGCTACGCAGAATTTCTTACTCGTCGAGTTCCCGAGATGTGCAAGAACAGGAGGAAGAAATAAACAAAAAATATTGTTAATGTAGAGAGGGAGCACTGTTTTATTCAAGTTTTAGTCGATGCTTCGCGACAACGATCGAGATGATTCGCGTGCCTCTTTTCCTCCCTTTCTTTTTCCATATCTTCAGTTATCTTCCCCCTACCCCCTTCTGCCATCATTATTGCGAGGGGAATGAAAACGTCACGAGTTGCCAATGCATTAGGGTAAGCCCAGGAACGATGCGTACAGGTTTATCAAAATTAAACCAATGTTTTTTTCTCACTTCACTCTAGTTGATGCATGATATTCACATTTTTAATATGACAAAATAATCGCAGCAGCGATATGCTACTTTTTACCACAAAACATTGAAACAAAATAGGAATTATTGAAAATAATTAATTTAATCATTTCTTTAGAACTTGAGTCAATTGTCATAGCGATTATGAGATAATAGAATATCAAACAAAATAAAACGGAATAATTAAGAAACAAAAAGAAAACGCTTGAAATTGAAAACTTAAACTAGCTAAAGTAATTACCATAGTAATATTGAGATCATAAAATATCAAATAAAATAACAAACAGTCATTAGCACCAAAAAAAAGAAACAAAACCTCTGTCTTCTAAGATTTGATAATTATGCATTCTCCCTTTCGCAAAAAAAGGACAATTATGTAAATGAAAAATCGACAAAATAAAACACTAAAAGCAAAGAAAAGCACACGACGCTGGAATGATTGATTTACTGTGGTAAATTCCACGTTGAAATCTCGTATTTTTTTTATTGTGAATTTTACTATCCGCATTATTCAAATAATCCACAATCAGTCGCCTTCGTTAATCGAATTAAAAAAGGTGCGCTGATATCCAGAAAATTCGGATATCCGGTTCGTAAGCCCTACTCGTGGGAATTACAAAGGAAAAGTACCGAATTCCAGATTTTCTCATCGCTGCCGTCTGTTTCAGCTGTACATGCATTATTCTCAAAACTACTGGAGTAAACGACGATAAGAAGAAAGAACAGAATTGGTGAAACGATAGCCCCACCTGTGCAACATTTCGGTGGAGTAATGTCGAAATTGAGGAAAAGTGGCGTCACCACTGTTTACGCTACAGCGAAGGCGATGTCTCATCGTAATGTTTTTTTTTTTTTTTTTTTTTTTTTTTTTCGCGTACGTTTCCTATTGCACAATCGCTAAATTTGTGTTTAACGGTGAAACAGTGATGTATACGCGTTCATCAGTATTGGTTCAGTGACTCAAAGACAATTGAGGAAAAGAGAGAGAGAGAGAGAGAGAGAGAGAGAGAGAGAGAAAGAGAGAGAGAGAATAAATGAAAAAGAGGCAAAGCGCGATTTGTATTCTCGTGATTGGTTCATTTTATTGTCTTTTTTTTAAATTGTTTTTCATACGTTCGCAGTTTTACGGTGAGAATCTTCACGATGTCCGAATAACCGTTTTACGCTGTCGAAGAATTCCGTTTCGTGGCGCCACTGCCTCGGACTTTTTTGCCACTGAGAATATAGCCAGTAGAATTATTGTAATATTAATTGTATTTGTGAATTAATAATATTGCATTTATATATTATATTAATATTATTTTGTAATTTATTTTAAAATTCATGACCTTTCAATAAATAACCTTATGAACCTACGAACCCTGCTAAATACCACCAATAAAAACACGTTTATTTTTGTAAAATTCGACTTTATTCATCCACAATCACCTTTCATAGCGATACAATCATTCCAACCTTTATATAAAATTTCGATTTCTTTCTTATAGAACGATTTGTCTTTTACAAAATAGACTTCAGTTGCGGACATAACCTCCTCATCGCAGCAGAATCTCTTTCCCTGAAGTATCTTTTTGAGATCTGCGAACAGGGTAGAACTCGGATAGCTCGGAGAATCTTAGTTCACCGAATATTTTTTTGTTTTATATATTCCCACAATGAAAAACTAATTATTAACTTATATCCTGGATAGCTATTAAAAAATTGCCAAAGAAAACATGACTCATGAAATTTACGAAATTGTTATTCTTATCGGTGATTAAGTTTTCAATTAAAAAACGAGCACCAGCCTCCGTAGAATTAATCGCGTCTTCCAAATGTCTTCGAACATTTGAGAAACGATATAATTCTCCGTTCGAAAACACGAAAATCATTTTTGAATTGTTCACTAATAATTTATGACTGAAAACAAAAGTTTTCGCAATTCAACGATAAATGGAATGAAAAATGAACGCTCGTTTGTAAAGATAGTAAAAAACGAATGAAACGATCGAAAACGGTTGGGTCAAAAGCTCGTTGCATCCTTACGGTATAGGTCAAACACGTGTACGTATTTACGTACATTACGCATACATCTGTGTGTACAGCCTTATGTATATGCAACGTACGATCGAAGGATTTGCGGAGCTCCTCTCGAAGTTCTCCTCTTCTTGTACAGTCTTCGCACGAGCGCGGTCGACAGACCGTGTTGCTTCACTTTCTCTGGGTTCGAGGGACGTTCTCGTACCGAACACGAGAGGCTTCCCCTGTCGCTGATGGTGTTGGTGGCGCTGATTCTCCCGTCGCTCCTGATGTCTCGACATCACGTCCCGATCCGTTCTTCGTTCGTGTAGTTTGTACGTGTACGTACGGGTATACGTGTACGAGTACCTATATACGCGAATGTTTTTCCTCGCGTCACGGATTTCGCGAACATTCGTACATTATCTTTCCCTTTCTCCGCCCTTTCTCTTTCTCTCTCTCTCTCTCTCTCTCTCTGTACCTCGAAACGTTCCATCAAAGGATCGAAGAAAAAGAAACGGTAAAAACGACGAAAAAAGAAAAAGTAAATTCGCTCAAGAGAATCGATGTATTCAAGTTGCGACAAGGTAAATGAGAATACAAAAAAAGAATAAGAAAGATGTCAATCGACATGGAGGAAACGAATTGGTTGAACGAGACGAAACTTGACAAGACCGCGAAGTGACAAATATCCTCACGGAAATGGAGAGTAGAAAGCCTTCGATCTCTGGGGAATTCATATGTTTGTTACGGTGAAAGGTGACTTTTATGATATTGCACTTCAAGGGCCGTTCAAGGCTGCATTCAGAGGAGAGAGAGCTCCAAGGAAGAACGCGAGAAGTCCCAAATTAGGACTTGCCTTAACCGTTTATTTTTCGTGTCCGGATCGTATTGATAAAAGTGAACGTATTCGGATATCCGGTTGCGTAGATAATTCGGATAATTGTGACAAAAAAGTACAAAGAAAATCCGATGAAAATCAGTTAAATATTTATTTTAATTGAAGCAACATTCGAAAATACTCAAACAAAATATGAATCGTTAAAGACAATTAGGTAATTTTTCCTCCGAAGATTGAACTAATTAATATAGTAATAATAGGATTATAAAATATCAAATAAAATTAAAAAAAAAAAACAATTATTGTTAAATAAAAACACCAAACTTCTTTATTCTAATATTCAAAAATGAACTATTTTCCCCCCTGAGACGTAAAATAAAAACAATCATTTGAATAAAGAATAAAGCATACATTAAAATCAAAGAAAAAAAGCATGTTTTTAAAACCAGCGGGAATTACAAAATTTACAAAGAGCTGTATATTTATAAATTCCCCTTTTTTTTAAAGTTGCTCAAAAGATCGTAACAATGAGCAGCTCTGCATGGACCATTTGTTGGACGTTACGAATGGACTGGGTATGATTCGAACTCGTCAATGATGCACTTCGCGTGCGCTCACGATGAATCGGCACCTTCTCCAGACTTGTCTAGTGGTTTTTATTATTACCGTACTCGAGCATACTTCTACAATGGATTAGCTAATTTTATGGAGCTACATTTCACAAGCGTTCGTTTCATCCTCGGTATACGTAAATTCCTAATTTATATAATCCGATATCATATAATGTATAGTAAATTTAATCCGGGGGTGATGACGTCACTAACTTTCAGGACCTATTGTCGAGAAACCGGGATGAACCACCCCTATAATGGTGAAAGAAACTTGTTCGTAAATAGAATTATACATTATTGTAAATTTTGGCTCATAGATTATATAACTTGTACACTTTCCATTTCAATATTTTAAAAATGAAATCTTTTAATTTGATTGATATCTTATGATTTTATTTCTTCAAATTTATAATTTTTTCTTTTTATTTTGATGTTTTAATTTAGTGTTTTTTTTTTTAATTTAGTTTAGTTTTGATCATTTTATTTGTTTTAATTTATGTATATTTCTTTCGATTTCAAAGTTCCATTGCGCAATGGGAAGTTTGACGATCTTACCTTCTTTCAGGCTAATTCCGATTCCCGAGAAACACAATTTTGGCGATTCTCATACTCTGCATTGGCGAAATAAATTTGGCCGAAAGAAGTAAAATAAACTTTCATTACATTCAAGCGATGCAAAACTTCAACGTCAATTTCGAACATCAACCGTCCGAGAAAATTCAATGAAACACTTATCGATTCATTGAGCATTAAATCTTTCGCAACAGTTACTGAAAAATCTTATCGCTCAGATAATACATAAAGTTGTGCATTTATCGCCCCGTGTTGTTTACTTTTTTACGAAGCTTTCTCTGCGAGAAAGCGACTTAAACGTGAATGTGAGACGAATGAAAACTCTCGGAAATTATTCGTTCGATAAACCTGCATTAAAATGCTCAATAGGAACATTATTATTTTCGAATGATTAACGAAAATTAGGCAATTGGGAAAACTCGACAAATGGGAATCGGTAATTAGCAAACGTCACTTTTATTTCGTATGAAAGAAAACGACAACGAAAAATCAGAAGAGTTTTGAAAGAGAATTGTAAAAATGAATAGCGTAGAAAAATTCGTAACGATTTTTTTCTGATGTTCTTATTATTATTATCATTATTAACAAAAATGTTTAAATTGCTAAAAATGTTGATTTCCATTATTGATCATAAATGTGTTACGTATATTTAGTTATTAAGTCGGCAAATTAGAATCTTCAAAATTGTTTGGACAATCCTCGTAGTTTAAATCTGCCAAAAAATATTAAAAATCGATATAAAATGTTTTTCGCTGGATCGCAACGTTGCATAACTTCGACACCATGAAAAATCATTATCCTCGCATCGGTTGATGAAATTAGTGGGATGTTTCTATTCCATAAAATAATTAGCAGAGGAAATCCGTATTTCACGTCGACACTTCGCGAGGTTCTATTTTCAATCGTACGTTTCGGCTTTTTTCAGCACCCACGTACCGGCTTATCAGTTATACATCATGACTTTCACGTACTCGATATGATAAATGCCTCCTTCTGATATCGAAGACTAATTGGCCAATCGTAACGAATAAACGTTAAACGGCCGTTTCTCGAAATTTATGTTGGTAGATAAAGGCAAGCGCGTGAACGCGCCGACGGTGGCGACGTTCCTGTAATGCCACCAGTAGCGATGCCGTTGTCGTCCCGGTATGCGCAACCACCAGTTTGTTATACGATCCTCGCTAAATAATTATCGCGTGTATCCAGCTCGCGGGATCTTAGTTTACCAAACATCCCATAAACGACGCTTTTCAGCTATCGATGCGTTCGCTCTATAAATATTCATTCCATTATCGAGGATATCGACGATGACTATATCCAACGACGTTCAAGTTTGCATCGTTGTAAATGCAACGAAAATCAATTCTTCGTATTTCCTCGATTTTATTTTTTAATTATTTCGACTGCTTAAGTGCTTCAAGAATTTTCGATGTTCTAACGAGAGATTTTCATTCGGAATGTCAAAAAAAAAAAAAAGCTTTGGATAATTATACGAATGAATCAATTAAAACAAAGTGGTGGATTCCAAAGAAGCAAACTTCAACGTCGTTATATCTATGAATCCAGCTTTTCTCAATATCTCCTTAATTACAAATTCATTATTAAGATATCTATGGATTGATATTAAAAAATAAGCAATTTTCTAAATATCAATAAAAGAATAAAATAATAATAAATTATTTATTTTTTAATTCTTTATTAATTAATTAAAAAGTACTAAACACGTGAATTCAATACTCTCTCTCTCTCTCCTCTGATACAAAAATTAAACTGCATTGTTCGAGCCCCACGGAAATAATTTTTAAATTTTTCAATATCTCTTTTAGCAGTGTGGATGGAAGAAAATCAAGTAAACATTTTTTCGGTTTCTGATTGTTCTTTAGCCTAAATCTACGAGAAGTAATTTCGCATCGTAATAAAAATTTTAAAAAAAGGAGAAAAAATTCGTTGCGTTCCAACGACACAAACTTCGATCCCATTAGAAACGAGTACTCGTTAGTAGCACAAAAATAATTGACTACAAAAAGTACGCGAGCTTAGGAAGCGTTTGTAGTGGCGCATCACTTATTGGAGCTACGTGTATACGCGTAACCTCACATTTGCGCCGATCGCTGACTGGTCAGACACGACGTAACCACTAGGTGAAATTATTATCGTAAATCAGCAATGTCTCCGATCAAGATCGACTGGACAGTAATGAGCCAACAGGCACACATCCCCGGTTAGTGTTGGCTAGGTCATGACGAGATACACACTTGAGAATTTTATTCATTCGCAGCGCCATCTTGAATCCAAGTTATCTAGCCAGCAACGCGTCAGCCGTTAAATCAAAGTACCCGTACTCATATAAAATCACTTTGTCATTCGTAACTATGATTGACTAATCAAGTAGGATCCAGTTACACGGTGGTACTTTTATCATAGCAGACCAACATCTGTACGATCAAAATCGACTGAACGATAAACGATAAAAAGAGCCGGATTACAAAGCATGTGGAAATTTAATGATTCGTAGCGAGGCAGCCATTATTCAGTTCGTGTGAGTTTAACTTGGCAAAACAGTCGCTGAATTTATAAACACATTTATCGAGTTCCTCGTTTGAAAGATCCATTGGCAAAACTGCATATACAGTGGATTTTAAAACTATTCGTACATTTCGTTTTTTCATACGAATTATGTGGGACAAATGTGTGTGTGTGTGTGTGTACTTTGCAATTTGAAAAATCGTTATTCTTAAGAAATAAGGGTTAGAACGATAAAAAGATACTATGCAATTGAGGTACTTGTCTAATTAATTATAAAAATGAAAAACTTTACCGAAAATGTTCACATTTATTTCAAAAAATGGGAATTGATTAACCCACTGATCTTGTTCGATGAGTAAGCTCCAACTTTTTCAACGACCCCCTAAAACGTGTTTTTCACCTCACTCCAGGCATTTCCATTTTTCTTGTTAAATAACTTTTTAATCAAATGTAGATATCGGATTAATACTTGCATATTCGTACTCATGTTATTCCGACGATACAATTTCGCTACTCAAACTATAAAAACAGATGCTCTGAATTCTCAATTCTACAAATGATTGAATCTTCTGGTCACTGGTAATCCAGGATGCGTTTCCTAGCGAGGACGGAACACGGTATAAACCAGAGAGTCAAAAACCGACCCTCAGCCCTTTCGTAGATAGTTGCGCACACTTACCCCTGCGCTCGATTACCCCGATAGATCAAATCATTTTCGTACCTAAAATGTATTATTTTCCAAATCTACCATCGCGAATATAGAAAAAAAAAAAAAAAAAAAAAAAAACAATCAACTTCGTAGAACTGCAATGATGCAAAATGTATTCGCTTGTAACCGGCGCAAGCCCGACCATCCCGATATCCTCCTTAAAAAAAAAAAGATGTGAAAATTCGCGTCCCTCCTTCGCTGCGCAATGGGATCATGGAATATTAAAAAAAAAAAAAAATGTAAGAATTGTTTAAATCATAATTCTCGTTGTCGAAGATAACACATCAAATATCGAGACGAAAGGGAATACGGATACGGGAAGGAAAACGACAACGGCGACAACGTGGCGGGCGGGCATACAGAGCAGAAAACGTAGATACGAGTGAAAGCAAAACCCGAGGCTAAAAACAACGCGAGCCGTACACACACGCGGAGACACAGCCACACATGTGGGATCGGTGACGCGTCGGTGTCGCACTCTCGCGAATCCAAGGCACGGTATATGGACACCGGGAGAGAAAAATATAAAAGTATGAAAGAAAGAAAGAAAGAACGAAAGAAAGACGGGTTTCGCATAACTCTCGCGAGTATATACACTACCGAGTTGGTACGTGTGTGCGCGAAAGACGGTGCCTCGAATACCGTGTGACGCGCGGGAGCACTTTTGATAAGGTGAATTGTCGCAGTCAATGTACGTTGAAAAGCAGCGTGAATATCAAGAGACGCGGCAGCGTCTCGGCGCCAAGTAATTCAACTGAACATTTTTGAGCGTTCAACGTGCCCGGGCATCGAAAACATCGTCTCCGAGTGGACTTTTTTTTATTCGGTAAATCCCAGATCTCCGCTCTTCGTTCTTTAAAGTGTTACTGAATGGAATTTGAAAAATCGCCGAAATTTTGGACTATTTTGGAAATTGCTCTTGATGGGGTAATCCGTTATCAATAATACATGGAATAATAAATAATGAATTATACGTGAATTATTAGATGTAGTAAAAAGAAATCCATTATTTTCTAGAGTCACACGATCGCAAAACTGTCGCGAAAATTCGTTTAGTACGAAGTATCATCCATTTAACTGCATCTAGTGTAACCCGATCGGACTTATCGCGAGATACGGATAACTAACACCATCTGTTGAAAAAATCATGGACTTTTTTTTACTAGACCTAATGTTTTCAAACTTTTTGTAACGCGGAAGTGGAGAGCACCAACCCCAATTTCGTTGGGATCTTTTATTAAATACAAAAATTTAAAATTGTAGATGAATTTTGGTCGATTTTTTGAGTCTGCAAGAAAATGTAGACAAACTTTGATCTACTTTTAAATATCGTCTTTAAATTCGTGTATTTCTACGAATTTTCAACTGACGCGAAAAGAATTGGTGGACCACTGCAATTTTTCATTAACATTGCGTTCAGAAAAGTTTCTTTTACTAATCCCCCCACCCTCGATAAAATTGTCGAATATTTCGAAAATGTTCTGATTTATCACGTGTTTCCGTGAACTTCCCATTAAAAAAAAATCCCATAACTTATGGAATGAGTGAAAAAAAGTCAACTTCCTCCGACGGAATATCATTAGTGGTGATTTTCGTAACAACGTTGCAAAGTTCAATGTCATCAGCCCGGCTAGATGTTCGGTCCGATAATCAATCCATAGAACGAAACAGGCTCGCGCTTAAGGAAATCAAAACGCTCAAGTGTGTATGTGCGTCGGGTGTTGAAGACCACGGACCTACCTCAATTTCGTTAAGACAAGATCTGGCGAGTCATTGATGGTCACGCGAAAGACAAGCGCGATCTGGCTATTTGCCAAAACCAGGCTCGATAGAATCAAATGTCCCGTGCGAATGCTTCGTTCGAACACACTTTCTTTTCCTCTTTTATAGCGATGGGGTATAAAAAATATTTATGGGAAAATTCTTAATATAAAATCTTCTGAGTTAAATTCTATATATAAGATAATCCATATATTATAAATAATCGCAAACCCAAACGACTAAACCTAACAAAAAATTAATGTTTTCTGATATCGCAAATTTCGACAATATTTGCGATATCAGAAAGCCATATTATTTTTTCATATTTTTAAATAACTTAATGAAACATAAATAAATAAACATACAAATAAACAAATGAACCCTTTAAAAGAATGGCGGATTTTTTTTTTTTGATAAATTCGCTAACAGAGTTTCCGGCAACAGAAACAACATTTTCATTGCGTTCCAACTTCGAGAACTTCAACGACATTGTTTACGTGCGACTTTTCTAGCGTTGTACGTTCGCGTGTTATACTTTGGAAAATAGAACTGGCACTTTCATCAAACGACACGAAAGCATTGGGATTTACATTCTAACCAACCTTAATTACATTCTTCCGTGATTTCTGGTGTTGTATTAAGTGAGCCGCAACTCGAAAGTCGCAAGCTTCGAAATGAATCATCTAAAGAAAAAGGTTTAAAAAAAGAGAACGATTTGCAGCTTAAAGAAACATTTTTTTTTTTTTACATATTGAGTTCGACTGCGTCTGGTTGAGAAGCGCCATATTGTTTTCCCGAACTTTTCATAATATGCAGAAACACGAAAATAAGCGCGCGCATGCGCCATCCCACGACTCGTGCATACAGCGATGACGAATCAACCGTTAAAAAAAAGCCGATCGAAAAAATGTCGGCAATTTTTTTAGACTTCTGTTTGCTCGAAATTTCGGCGGGCTATTCGTCACGCGTCCCCGATTTGGACGATAGCCGTAGCATTAATCACAAGAACAGCCATAATGGTCTCTGAAATTACCTCTTTTTTCGGACTCCCCATGCGACGAGAATTCGCAAAAAGCGAAACGGTTGCTCTCCTTTCCTTCTGTCTTTCCCTCTTCGTTTCCCGATAGGATCGAGAATCACACCGAGAGTTTACGCGAGCACTTCCGTTTAGCAAATGTATGAACAGCGAAACACCCGTACGCGACGAATTTGTTTACTCGTCTTCAGTACCCATGGGAGATGCGCGTTGCGTACGACTGTTTTCACCGGTCTCCGTGGTCGCTCAGCGGGCGCGTGCGCGCATGCGCACTTCCTTAGTCCACTGTAAATTTCTAAATCCGCTCGTGACACTCATTCTTCCTTTTGCCCGTGTATTACCGCCAACTCGGTTTTTACCCTCCACCGGAAATGCTTCAAACCCAAGAAATAAAAACAAAAAAAAGGGGGTAAAAAGAAATGTAAACGAAATCGCGTTCGATGCGAGGCGCCACCGCGACGGGACGTGAGATTTCGAAAAGCGTTCGCGTCACTTTTCTAGGCTCACGGTATGTCAGTGCTGATCACGTGACTTATTCTCAAGTTCACCGTTTGCTCGTTTGAATAGCCGTCGATGCGTTTGTTTTTGTTTTTTTTTTTGCACAACGTTTGGTTCGAACGTACACGTTTATTGGGATTTTTTTTAAATCTCTCCCTTTCTCTTCCTTCGCGTTATCGGAAGTTCAAAAAAACAGTCTTCCCTTTGAGAGATTACGCCCACATGTTGAACGAACTGACGAGAGGTGAATAAAAACAACGAATCGCAAACAAAACATTGAAACCGACGATGCGTCGACAAGAACCATTCGTTACGAGCGTTCACCGGCGACTGCTCGCATTCGTCCCGGTGCACCGTCTAATATGTACTACCGGCTACGGCGCACGTTTCTCAGCGCCGGCGCGAGACAGCGGCGGCGGCGGCGGCGGCGGCGGCGGCGGCGGCGGCTACAGCAGCATCAACAGCACCGCGCGCGCTACGCTACAAGGTGACTGGTGTGTTAACGCAGGTAAGACGCCCGCTCGCGACTCCACGCGTAAGTTGCGCCTCCAATCATCCCTACTCGACCAAGCAAAGTGTACTCGGTGGAGATCCCGCGAGCACCTCTGTCGACAGTCAACTCTTTCTATATATATACGTCTATATGTATGTACGTATGTATTTATGTATTATATAGTTCCTGTACCCTTCTTCGCTGCTGCGATTCTCCGCTGCCGTGTAATTTGCGCGCGCGTGTAAACGCGCAACGGGCGAACGCCCGATGAAACGAGGTGAGGAAAATATTGTACGGCTTTCCACGGAATTTCGATATTGTTTCGCAACTCTCAACCGTTACTTCCGTTATTTTATCGTTCCGTCTGGTGCAATAAATACCGAGGATTCTTTTGTAGTGCGCTGATGAAAAAATGCACTTTCGTCGACGACTTAAAATCGATACAGGGCTATCAGTTTTGATCAGTTGATTTTTCATTCGTATAATCAGTATGATAAAACCATCTATGTTTTTTTATTACACTGATTCAAGAAATTTGACGAAAATAAAGCGTTCGTCGATCAATTTGACATTGCCCAGTGAAATTACGTTAAATTCTGAACTGTTTCGTCCCGTTACCTCTCAAGGCAGAAATACGTCATTCTGGGTTAATGGTAAATAAGCTAAGTATCAATAGTAATTATTTTGTGCTTTGGAAAGACAACGGTTTTCCTTTAGAACATTCTGGTGCAATGTTACCCCTTTAAAAGTGAATTTTGCGAAAACTAAGAAATACAGTATTCTTGATTTTCTACCGAAATGGTATATGTGAATTTTCATAGATCTTATAAAACAATTCGGATATTCGATTTGTAAGCCCTAACTGAGGGCAAGTTTCGATATCTCTATGAGTCAAGGATTGTCAGCAGATTCATACTTGTTCAAGGTTTTTTCGATGCCGTGAACTTATGGCTCATTGTCCCTGCAACGGGTATGGTCGAAACGATTCTTATCGCGAGTCCAAAAATATTTGTGCTTCGATAAAGAGAAAATAGCGAGTCTCGGCATATTGGCTCGCCGATACGTTGGGCACGTGATCATTAGCCACTGTAATTTTAATGTTTTCTTCGGAATAATAAAACCCGTTATCTCGAACGATTTCAGATTGCAGCGAAGCTTTGTTATGTGCAATCTAGATCACGAGGCAGATAAGACATATCGCATCATGATTAGCAAACAGTACGGGGTGATGATACTTCCAAATCCCCTGCGAAATAAATTCGTCTCGTCATTGTACGTTTATTTGTTTTCGTTTCCGAAGGGTTTAAAGAATAGCGATCGATTCAGCATGATTCAATATACATACCATTGAGTCCTGGTGCTAATCTTACCTTACCTACAAATACCAACTATTCCCGAGATAATTAACGATTCGGATTATAGGAACAACATGTGATAAGATCTCAAAATTAATTAATAGAAAGTTAAGAATTTCATGTAGGTAAAACGGGGTTTCGGGGAAAATGCTCATTATGCCGATCATCTCAGCACAGTCCAGATACTCTCGATAGTTTTTTTAAGATTTTTATGCGTAACCAAAATATTCGAACAAATCATTTATATAAACGTGTAAATTGTTGGGGAAGGAAGGATATTTAGAATTCTTCGGGTAATTTGGGATAGTAGAATTCTAGGGAAAGTTGTAGTGCCATCTCAGTTTTATGTCACTGAAATATTGAAAGCCGGTGTCACAAGTCGATATGTTCACACCGTTCGACCGCCGCTATTCTAAGGTGGCGACCAAAAATCGAATTGTCAAATATTGTTTTTGAAACCTTTCGTATACGTGCGTAATCCGTTCAAATGGTTAAATTTCCATATAATTAAGTTGTTCAGCTTTAAGTGTACTGCGATGTGCATCATGTACTTGACGTATTGATTTTTATTTCAAGGATTTGTAAATTGATAAACAAAAATATAGTGGTTATGTACAGTGTATATGTTTTGCTGCTAATTTGAAATATCCTGTAAATGACTATTTCCGGTAACGTGGAAGTCGAATGAAAATCAGAGTGAAAAATGGATGCCGTGTGAGGTTATGTATGAGTTTTGAGCGCATGTTGAGTGCGCAAGCTATGAAGTTGGAACGTATGTTTGTGATTTCGCAAATAGCCCATTCGATCAATTGATAAAACTGATTGAAAGCTGATTATATAAATAATCGTAAGTCTTACATTTTCTTCTAATAATAATGACGCAACAATAGCCTACATATCGGTATATAAATGTTGCTTCAATTTAAATTTTCATTTCTTACACCTTACAAAAACAGTGACAGGTGTAAGCGTTTAGTTCTCGACTGATCCTCGAGGCTCGTCGAGGTCGTTGAGAGACGAACGCCAATGTGTCGAGTGGTAACAGTAGGTAACAGTAGGGTGTCGTGATTCTGCCATACCGACTCGAATCGATTTTCAGGGCATTACGTTTCCCCCAATATAATCATTAGACTCCCGGGAAGATTGGTACCGAGTTATTTGATTCATTGACACTCTTATCTCATATATTCCAATCTTTTTGTAACACATAAATTTGCTCGCGTGAAAATCTTCTCCAGTAGTTACCATTCGCGAGCTATGTAGCGACTAGGTAAGTGATGTCGCGATGTGACCAACGCTGTGGTTTCAGCCGCTGCTTCGGAACAACCTTTTCCGTCGATAAATGCGCGACGGGTGACGAAGTTGCTACAATTAACGGTATACTGGCGACATCTGCCGGTATTAACTTTAGGCTAGTACCGCGTGGGCGTCCCCCAAACTCGTTTGATAACGGAATCGGATGGTAACGAGCAGGGCAAACGCGGGAGATAGATCGCACAGATCTCAATGAGCGTCGAAGCGTCGTCGGGGAAGGGAGGAGCACGCGATATTTAAAGGTCCTGACGTATTTTGTACCGCTTGCGCGCGCGCAATGAACCAAGCCCCAGTATCGTGTATTCCTGCCGGGAAGATGTCAAAAGCAAAGAAGGTCCTCGATGAGGCTCGGGAAATCCAAAATCCCGAACTCGATCTCGCTGATAAGGGAATATCAACGTTCGAGGAGGTGCCAGGATTGCGTGAGTACCTTGTCTTCCCTATTTGTCCGACGGCACGAGTCTCATGCCAAATTAGGCATGTTGCTTCGACTGCTTTTTTTTACTCTTCGTCTGTAGCGTCGGCCATTACTCGTAGGCGTGGTTGCGCATGCGCAACCCCTCCCCTTCCTTACGTCAACAATATATTTTCGTGCTTTAACGATTCTATAATTTCACACTGCATCATTGTTTTTAGCATTTGGATGGATGGGTAGTCATACAAATTTTGAAAAAATAACGATTGCCAGTTTAGTGATCAGAGCGCTCTCAATTGCACGGCTCGTACATAAGAAAAAGCACTGACTTAACGGCGCCGTATTATGCCCAATTTAAAATGACAATATCCCCATGTTTTGGACACGGAATAAATTCACTTTCGACAATGGAAATAGCAATAACGAATTTCATATATCGAATGGTCCATGCGATTTACGAGATGGATAATGAATTGTTTTTTTTTCAGTGAATATGCTTAACATTACGAGACTGACTCTGAGTCACAACAAAATTCAAGGCAAGTAAAAGTTCTTCCGTGGCATTTTGGTGGTGCGGAGATATTCAATGCAAAACGGTTTTCCAACATAACAATTGCAGCATAAAACACGGATTTTCTATTATTCAATTCCAATAAAAATAACATTCGCATATATTCTAGTCAAACTCCTTATATTGCATATTGGATATACTCCCTCATTTGGATTTAAACGTAACGTAATTGATAAGAGAGTTGATAAAAGTGGACCACTTTTTGCAGCCTCATTAAACTAGAAAACCGAATGTACTTCGTGTGTGATATTCAACTTAATCACTGACCTTCTTTAATATTTACAGTTGTTCCCCCGGGCCTAGCTAATCTCGTTAATTTGGAGATTCTAAATCTGTTCAACAACCACATTACCGAGCTACCCATATCACTGTCACAAATGCCAAAGTTAAGGATTCTAAATGTTGGGTACGTAAATGTCAATAAACATTTGAGATTTGCCATATTTCATGACAATTTCCTTAACATTGCGAAACGTCTGTTTAATGGATAAATATCAGTATCCATCTTGGTACGCGATTTCGCAATCTGTTCTAGACGAAATCGTCTTGATCGACGATTCAATCGTACGAGTATACTTAAAAATAACATAAGTCGAATCATTAAAAGGTACAGCTTTACAGCAACGATGCTTGAATTCAATCTTCAAATATAGAAAAACAGAGTTTCGTTTATAGTTTCATGGTAACGCCTTGAATCTTTCCGATTTATATTCCAATGGCTACGTATGAGACAGTTCGTGAATTAGAGGTAGCAAACGATTTGTATTTTCAGGATGAACAGATTGGACGTTCTTCCACGTGGATTCGGTGCTTTTCCCGCTCTAGAAGTTCTCGACTTGACGTACAATAATTTGAACGAGAAGCAATTGCCTGGAAATTTTTTTATGATGGGTAACGTAAAATCGTCTTAAAATGGAATGGCACCCGAAGGGAATATCTGACTCGGGTCGTTACAGCAAAATATTGTCGATAACCCAAGAATTCGCGGGACCTAACGTTCACGAGCATCGCGCGAAATTTTCATGAAATTGCCAATGATTACCTACTAATCGTAGACAACCACCGATTTCTTGAAACATCTGAAGAAATTAAACGATCGCGGCGATAAAATGTGTGTTTTGAGTATGACTAAGCGGCTCTTTCTTCCTGCAATTCTTGGAAGTAGCCAAACTCGATATTTTCTATTACTTCCATCACGGATTCAGCGTGGTACAATCTACTTTGATTTTCATTGATTCAAGACATTTGATGAAAAGCCAGTCGTTCCTTTATCACTTTGACATTGACCGGTCAAATATGGTTAATTCCTGGAGTGTAATTTAGAAGATCCGTGCGTATCTACCGTCCTGTTCTACTTTACCGATGACGATGGGTGCCATTCCCTATCAATCACCTCGCGCATTGATTCGGTTGCTCATTCCATGATTGTTCTTTGAATTAGAAACGCTTAGAGCTTTGTACCTGGCGGACAACGATTTCGAATATCTGCCACCTGAAATAGGGCAACTGAAGAATCTTCAAATCGTAAGACTTTAAGACTATTAAATGCCTAACCGCGTTTCGTCGATATTCACGAATTCTTTATACTCGTAGTTAGTATTGAGAGAAAATGATCTCATCGAGTTACCTAAGGAAATTGGTGATCTCAGTCGACTTCGGGAGCTCCATATTCAAGGCAACCGATTGACCGTCCTACCACCGGAAATAGGTATAGCTTCTGTTCTGTTTCTTCTGTTTCCTCTTTTTTTTCGAGAAATCTTCAAAGTCGTCAATGAGCCAAATAAATGTCACTCGCTTTAACTATGCCTCAGGCAATCTGGATCTTGTGAGTAACAAAGCCGTATTCAGAATGGAATTCAATCCCTGGGTAACGCCGATTGGTGATCAATTGCAAGTCGGTATTTCACACGTCATGGATTACATTCGATCTGAGACATACAAATAGTGAGTAGTTCACATACGAAAATTGAATATTTGTTAGGCAACCAGAGATCAATTTCCTAGTCTTGATGCTGCCCCAGGACATTGAAAAAAATACTTCTGCTAGTTCAATGATTTCCTCTTCATTGGGAAATTCAAATATGGTACAAAACTTCAGATATAGTTTTAAAAATACGCCTGCACCGTAATCTGAACTTTTTTCATAACTTAATACTCCAAGGACTTACATTGGGCATATTAGATTTGTATACAAAAACTTACTGAAATTCTTATTGCTATTGACAATATCAATGTCACGGAATCTTTCATTGTTACTATCTTATTGACACAGTTGGCGTTTCAGGAATTTAAAAAAAGTGAATATTTGAACTTTTTCAACAATTTCAAATGATAATAAATAACACGTTCATTCAGCGTTTACAATCGACACCAGAGCGCGAAGGGACCGCCGCCGCCCATCGAGAACGACAAAAGCAAGAAGATTTCACGGGCTCGTTGAATTATAAACATCCTTCGCCGAAGATCTATCGAATATTTCAGTCACTTGCGCTGTACAAATTTTCAAAATGACAGCAATCCATTGAAAGTCAGCTGAAAATTATCTTACGCGAAATCATATTTTTAAATAACGTTTTTTGATGCTTTCAACAGTTTGAATTGTGCATCTTGACATCCAATGTAGACGAAAACTTTTACTGCGTATACTTCCTCAGCGAATACGCTCAGATTTCTCATCGAATATAAGCGATAAATACTTAAATGTCTGCGATACGAAAAAATGTTTACAGGTTCATAACTTTGAAAGATATTTACACTGCCAATTGTTACAGTTTGACGATTCGTCTAAAGAACGGAGTGGTGCCTTAACTAACTTCATATACCTCGTATTTACTACGTCTCAAATAGTTTTTACACGTCGTTTGTTGATTGCTTTTGATACTGATACCAATTACTTATCAGTCAACAGATCCGCCTTGTTATAACGCAGAATTGCATGCCTTCGAAATATATATTGTCATAAAGAATTGTATTTTTTTACAAGATACAACGATTGAAAGTGACGAGTTGTACGAAAATAGAATCAGTATTTTCGAACGTTTTTAAATCTCGTCAAAACGTATAAATACATTTTAACAGAAATTGACGCATTTATGTACAATGATCATTTATAAACCCTGACGAGTTGTATGTCCCAAAAAAAAAACAATCGAGTCGATGATTCATCGGGACTGAATTGATCTTTCGCGCGTGGCACATTTGTTATACGGCGACGTTAATTTGAAAATACGTGAAAGAATAATGAAATGTTGACCATCATGGAGCCACAAATGCACCAGCCAGTTAATGGCACAGCTTACATGAAAATAAATATTCAAACATAGTTAGTGGATATACAGCACGTCCTCAATAATCGTCCTCAGAGTCAACGTTATTATCATCATCCGTATACTCGCATTCTTCTATCATCCGGGTGAGCTCAGCCTCATACTCGTGTGTCTCGTTCTCCAACAAGTGGTCCTCGCCTTCTATGAATTTGGCAAACCTGCAAAAGCAGAATCAAATAATTCGTAACTAAAATATTTGAAGTTTCGAATTTGTCGATAGAAATATAGGATTTCTTTTTGCTATTAGCAGTGAGTAATTCGAGCAGTTTGTAACAACACTGTATTAACATCGAAATTCTGGTGGTAGTCCAGTTGTGCATAATTACTGGAACGCAAAGTGCATTAAAAAAAATTTCAAACGTCAGATTTTGATTTTTACCTGACGGGGTCTTTCAGTTTTAGCACCATCTTCCATTGCTTGCAATCGGGACTAGAGCAGAATTCTCGCAGATGTGATAATGCTTTCTTCGTTTCCCTTATTCCCTCTTTGCGATATTCATTGTCCGTTAGTAATCGGCGGCGTTCCGGGAACAACGTTCTCCTGTTCATGGGGATGAAACTTTGTTAATCGAAGCTACGCGGACCTCGAACGTAACATTACTCTTTTTTACAACAAACGTGATAACATCAATTTCTTGTATTAAGCATTTATTGTCAACTAGTTTTCTGGATAATTGAGTAACAATTGTGTAAACAGTGTAAACGACTTTCAAAAAATATAAATTTTTATTAAAGTTCCGTAATATATTCCGGAAGTGAGGGATGTAGAAGATCACAGTCCCACCCCAGAGAATATCAGTCTACAAAGAAACAAAAACTAAATCAGTTGAAAGCACATTCAACCATGGTAGTTTATCGATTCTCCTTTCTTCGCTTCACTTACCAATATTGTCTTCCTTTTCGTACCGCCGCCATTGGAAAATTGTAGAGAAATACGATAACGACGCAGCATGCCAGGGACGCTTCTCGAAAGTGACTGCTGTAGTATATCAGTGCCAATCCGCATGCCTATCAGACGAGATAATCCAAAAAGTTGTAAATAGTTGAAAACCCATGCACAAGAATATCAGTTTTGTTAAATACCTGTAAGAACCATTGGATAATTGTCTTCGTCCGCGTGTTTGTGACTGGACCGAATCGATAACATATCGCAAAGCTGATGAGCGAGGTTCCGAGTATATACCAGAGCACCCAGTCTCGGTACTGCAACAATATCACTTGAGCATTTTCCCATAGAACTTGAGCTAGCCAGAAGGTCATCGTCCATCCAGTGGCGATCATGGCGTACATTAATTTCCCCTTGTGAATTGAAACAGATCAAGAGGGCTATCAATCAACAATACAAAGAGTGGTTTCTAATATAAGAATTTTCTTATTTCTTCCTAACTCTTACCCTCGGAAGAATTAATTTACTGGCAAACCAAATGAGTATGATGACTGATGTAGTGACACCAGCGGTGACACCGCATATGTAATAAAACAAAGCGTTTTTACTCAATTTATGGGCACTCCAAAACAAAATGAGTCCTATTGCCATTGCGGTTACTTTCCAAGGATCAACATCTGCAAATCAAATTAAATTGATACCTGGGAGTCAAAAAGATAATAGCTCTTTATTTTTTTTATCAAAGCAAATTTCGGAAGTAAAATATACTAACTCATCTGCTTCATGGACATTTTGTACTGGAATTGATTGTACGGGTAGGTATAGACTCCTATGCATATATCCTGAAAAGGATTTATGCTCAGCTGTTTACTTTTCTTCGTGCCCAACCAGTTGAATTTCCAGGAACGTTGGTTATCATTGTGCTTCTCGACGACTTCAATCGGAGTTTTTCCATCGTACAAGTCATAAGTGTCCAAATTTGTGTGCAAATTCATCTATCGAATGGATGCATGGAAATTTGAACAATTATAAAAGTGGATTCTCCAAAATATAAATGTTACCAAAAATGAACAGTTTTTATGTAAACTTGGAGTGATTCAATTTTGTCTATTTCTATCTTTTTTCTGACTAAAAATTCATACAAATCCAAAGTTTATTAGGCCTCGTTTTGTAGAATACCTCTCCCTTTTCTTAAGAAAAGTAGGAAATGTCCCACATCATATATCAGTACGAAATTTTTGAAAGAAAATTTCTCTAAGACAAATACTTTACGGAAGACTTTAACATCATCAAACTAAGCATCAGTGAATTCTGCAGCTCCTGACATTTTTATTCCCGAAAAGCTCAATAATTTATGAGAAAACAGCTTTAAATATATTGCAAAGTAAAACTGATCTCATACATGTCGATCAATGTGACAAATGAAAATGCAATACCAACAAGATGATAGTTTATTTACGTCTTTTTGACCTTCCCTTAAGGATCAGTATTAATGCCATAATGAAATATGCCATTAATGCTGATCTGAATAGAAATTTGATCTTGATTTGAAAAAAAAATAAATAACGCGTGTACTCACGATCAAAGTTTTCCATATATGAATGAGATACTTTGACTTGGCATTGTGGCAAAACACGCGCAAGCCTGGTTTAGCATTTTCGACGAATTCCCCGGGTTCCAGAAAGTGCACTGAAAAGTAATGGACCGAAAATGGGCATTCACCATCAGAAGAATTGCGTAAGGGAACCGGCTAAACGGCTTTCCAGCAGAATGTGCCAGTTTAGAGGTTAGGGTAAGTGGAAAGGTGTACTCACGTGAATCGGCCGAAACCGCCGGATCCGCAAAACCGTGATGAAAAAGTATAAATAGAAGTAAAGGTCCCAGGCCGGGACGAGGCAACTTCATTGTTTTATGAAACCAATTATTTCACAACCTTCGTCATATAATAAACATCGAATATTAATGATAATAAGACAACTGGTATGGCGAAGCCACTACGATCATTGCGATTTCAAGTGCTCGCTAATCTTCGGCCGGCGATTAACCGACAGCTTGATACTTCACAAAAGTTCCGAATATGTCAGAGCGTGCCGCCGAAGGCACACACAGCTGTGCGAGCAGCTGGGTCATGTGCAAAAAGCGCGGGAAATACAGGAAGAACGCGCGCGTTCTGCAATATACACGACATACGCGCCCCATCAATTTCGCGGCGACAAGCTTCACTTTTCTGACGAACAAAAAATTATTTGGTTATGAGCCAGTTCATTACGATACAAGGTTAGTACAGGAACAATTGGAAATGCCTTTTCCAGTCGATGTTAACCGAAAATATTTTCACGAATTGCTCCTAAACTCTATGTCGACGAGAACAAATAATAATAATAATAATAAACTCGTTTTATGTGAAGTGAAATCCTGCTACCTATAAGTAGACACTGCGGCAATAATTTCAAGTTTGAAAAGAATGAAACAACAAGAGAGTAAAAATACACAACAAAAATATACTGCACTCATCATAAGTTTGATTAATAACATTTAGAGAGTTGAAAAAACAATTGGAAATGTTGGTTGAAACCGGTCATCAAGATATATGACATTAGATTGCATCGCGAATATATATTCATTAAATATTCTAGAAAATTATTTATGCGGGTATATCGGAAAAAAACATTTTAGAATATATTACGCAGCGACAGCGCAATCTTTTAAATAAGCGCGTCAATAGTGCACTTTTCTCCACTCTTCGAAACAACATTGAAAGGAATATACATGCAGAAAGAAAAAGTTCGGGCAGATAGTTTGACGTTTTAGCAATCATCAGTGACATCAAATTTTTAAAATTTCTACAAAATAAAAATTAATTTCGTCTCTGATTTATGTGGAAGCAGTTCGAAAGAAACCTTTGCAGAACTTGACTATCTTGAATTAGACATTTTCATTCGCCATTTCGTACAACGCATCAGCGCCATTTCAATAAGCAATTTACGTAACACATAACCTGAAAAGATTGACTTTAATAAAACGTCGACAAATTTCGAAATCACGCATTCAATTTCTTCTATATCCTCATAAGAATACTGCCTAGTATGTACGTGAAGCAAATTTTTGGAATGATATTATTGCATCGCCGATTGAAAATATTTTGCAAAAAATAGGGGTGCTAAATAAACTAACGTTCAATTTTAATTCTATAGTTAATTACAATAATACATTAAGCCTTTGCTTTATATAAATTTATAATTATTGTCACTTGTAATTATAAATGAATTCCTAGATAAGAAAAACTAATAAATATGCTAATATGAATGATTTTATATATATCTGTTCTACATCCATACTATCCTGCTGAAATAAAAAAAATTATAATTTCTTCATTAATTCAGCTGAATCATTTACTGAAATTTTACTCTGTGAGCCAGAAACGAAAATTAAGTTTGTGAATTGAAGTTTTCTTACTCTTGCCAGTTGGACAATGTGGAAATCAAATAGGAGGAGCCTTCTGGCCACTTGTCTTACACGAACATGGAATAAAAACATCCTCATACGGAATGAATTTGCTCAAGACTCAGCGAGATCACGTGAAACACACGGATGATCTTTCTCGTGCTTTCGATAGCTTCTTCTATGTTCCTAGCAATACACAGCAGTTATCTTTCAAGCAAATACAAGATTTGGTAGCTGCTAAAGTCAAAGCAAGGGTGAGGAAGTAATGAAAACTTGTATAAAATTGAGTAATCAATCCATTTGTGTAGTCACAGCAGAGACATTATTTTTTCTAATTGAAAATACATTTTCTCCCCTTGTCCTTGTATTTAGGCGGTTTTAATAGATATGGAGGACAGTGTTGTGTCTAGATTCAAAGAGGGCCCTC
The DNA here is from genome assembly GCA_030523105.1 of Ophioninae sp. A BG-2022a. Taxonomy (NCBI): domain Eukaryota; kingdom Metazoa; phylum Arthropoda; class Insecta; order Hymenoptera; family Ichneumonidae; species Ophioninae sp. A BG-2022a. The sequence goes on from JAPYZI010001742.1 coordinate 32,846, forward strand.
TGCGTCATATGTTCGATCAAACGTGCACTGTCACGAATTATCCTGGCTCTGGCAATAATTGGTAAGAAAGGATTTATAATATTTATGAAGGAAAATTGCTCAGACCAAGCAAAAGGGCTTTGCTTTCAGGGCAGTTGGATATTATACTCACGGTCAGGCTTACACTGAAATTATTGAAGAAGTGGTCAGACGCACAGCGGAGAGATGCAACAGCCTTCACGGTTTTCTTATCGTTCACTCAATGGGAGGAGGCACCGGTTCGGGTCTGGGAACTTGGACTCTCAATTTACTCAACGACAGTTATCCAAGCGTCGACAGATTCGTATCTTGCGTTTACCCTTCAGCAACCCAAGACGTTGTCACAGCACCCTACAATGTTCTGCTGTCAACTGGAAAACTCATTGACCATGCAACTTGCGTTTTTCCAGCGGACAACAGCGCTCTTCTTGATATATGCAACTCGGAAATCCTGAAAAGGGATAATACTGACCAGTCCATGTATAATGTAACGGGACAACCGTTTCAGGATATGAACAGCATTATTGTCAATATGCTTCTTCATCTGACAAGGTATGGTAGAATGCTTACTTTTTGTCCCTTGAAGATTCGCGGAATATCGGATAAACTACGTTACATCTAAAAATATTTACATGTGAAAAAATATTTAGAAAAAACAAGCTTTTATTTAATGTCGTAAAAAGCAGAAAATAATGTTCTGCCTTATTTTATCAAATTATCTATAAGCTGTATCGGTAAATAATAGCTTGAGGACGCTTTTTCCAGTTTTTCAGTGCCTAATACATTTGCAGTAAAAAACTAAAAATTTGTGGCTGTTAACATTGCTTTTCTGCTTTGTATGATTTGTTACGGATTAAAGTATCGATTTCGTAAGACTCCATAACTCGCGACTCAGGCCAGGAAATTACGATTTCTTGTTCAAGTGGTGCGAGATTTCCTGGAAGCTTGAATACGGACATGAACGAGATAGCAACGAATCTGGTTGCTTATCCAAAGCTGCATTATATCTTCAGCAGCGTCAGTCCAACAACACTTACCGCGTCGGCGACTTCCACATCACGAGGAGCCAAGTAAAGTGTTTTCCTTTTATTCCTTAATCATTACCAGAAGTGTCATCATTATACTTAAAATATATGACGTTCCTACATCAAAGATTGCAAGATGAGCTATTCAGCAATGCGTGGTCTAGAAAGAATCAATTGCTCAAAATTGATCCGCTAAATCCTAATGCAGTGGTCATAGGTTCTGCCCACATTGCACGAGGAAATTCGGCTTTGACGGATATCAGAAGAAATATCGAAAGGTAACGATCACGAAACTTTGCGGCTAGTGAAAAGAAGCTCCTTTCAGAAATCAATCTACGAACGGTTTAGTCATTTCAAAATTACAATTGCACAAAAAACATTATTTTAGATTCCAGAGCAAAGCAAAGTTTACAACATGGAGCAAGGACGCCACAAAAGTTGGGCTGTGTTCTGTGAGTCCGGCTGGCCACTCAGCTTCTGTTTTGTGCCTAGTCAATTCTACTTCGATGTCTCTCATGTTGAAGGATCTGATCGTCCAGTTCGACAAACTGTACCAAAGAAAAGTACGACCTTACATACACGATTACGGGATCTCAAGACTATTGGCCGTTGAAAAATCAATTTGTGTACCAAAGTGGTTTAACAGCCTTCTGAAATTTCCACGTGTCAGTGTAATTTCTATTTAACGATGCACCAATGGAAATTCGAATTCAAAATTCTTCTGAAAAATATCTAAAAATTCTGCTTTCGAAGAACCGGCTTTTTTTAAATGTAACCTAAATGTGTGTTGAAGTAGTTACGCACTTGGGAAAATGATTGTTCGATTCTTTTCGTCGTCACATTGCGGCAACTTTTTCACTTTTTTTTTGGTGGAATTTCTATATTTTATAGTAATCATTTTCAAATTCTTGGTAATATCGGCCCCGTTGCTTTTTCAGAAATAACCTTTAATTTCTGACCTTAATCTTCGGTCAGTTTTGACGTGTCCAATCCATTCAGAAAATTGCGGACGGTCGAAAATTGAATGAAACGTTATGCATTTTCCATTGCAGTGGATAACTCTTCTCACTACAGCGTAAAATATACACATATATCTGTTATTGGCAATAACGACATATATTCGTTGACTGCTTAAAAGAGAGACAAAATTGTACATCGTGATTGTCGTAAATGAAGAATCTTCAATCAAACTTATTTTTAACCAATTTCTAAGTATTCAGAACTTCTAACCCGTGGTTTGGCTGCTTTGGAATTTTGAAATTGTATTTCATATGTACAAGCGTGGTTACAAATGTATCGACAAAATTGAATTGTTACGTTGACAGGCACACGTTCATCATTACGCAGACGTTGATGGATTCGAGGAAACGGATTTTCTAAATGCCAGATCGAGTGTTCTTTCCGTATGCGAGCGTTACACTGAGTTGCAGACTTATAAGCCATCAAACGTATCCCGACTCAGAATCATTTGATTTCGCGTAACGAATAACTTTTATTAATTTGTTCTCTGCTCTCACAACGAACTGCTATCGTAATAAAAATTGTACATGAACAATTATATATATTTATATATTATATAAGAGAAGAGTTAAGATTGTGTTTAAGCATATTTGCTCTGCTTTGGGCAAGTCGAAGCGATACCGGTGAAATGAAAAATTCCTCTGCCCCTTCCTCTCAAAATTATACTGAAGATTGGTTGTGTTTTTCTAAAGCGCAACATTTCCGACGTTCGAAGAGACGGCCGAGATTTGACAGGCCTGTAAAAATCATTAGCTCTTAATGTATCATGTAATAATTCTAGTGTGTTGATTCGGAAAAGCTTAGCTAGCTGGAATCTGGGGCAATCCGAATTCGTCCACCAAAACGCCATCCTGCAAAGTGTATGATAAGAGGATAAATAATAACGATAGTGGGTTTAACGTTATATCGAAATCAAGTGTACAAACTTTATTTCTGATGGAGGCGGCACCAGGCTCTTTGTCAGGAGCACTGGGTGCTTTGATTGCATCATCCAGATAAGATGTATCTGTGTCCAAGGCAAGATCATCCCCGAGCGCATCCAATTCAGCGGCGAGCTCGTCATCGTCGATTTCTGGCATTCCGTAGCTGCGACCCATCGCCTCCTGAACTTCGTCCGCTTGTTCTAACATGTCAGCCAAGTCATCTTGCATGTCCTGTGTGATTATTTTTTTAATTTGTCAGTTGATAGACTTTGTAACCGTAATCTTGTGATATAAATTCGAACAAACCCAAATATACCTCAATCTGATCGATATTTATATTCTTGAATTCCTTCTGCATTTGCTTCACACCATCCTTCATAGCAGCAACAGTCGAGTGTGTGTCTTTTAGGGTTTGTGTTGCATAATTGGCTTGCTCCATGTTGAAGGCTTGCTGTCTCAGGTTGTCGATCTGAGCTTCGTACATCTTGCGCTGTTTCAGAACCCGCATAGCCTTAGCCTTGACAGCATTTTTGGCAGGCCCATCCCGCAGCTTCACCATTTGATCTTTGTACTTTTTAAGCTCTGCATCGAGCATCGCCACCTTCTTTTCCGCAGACTCTGCTCTTCCATCGACCTGATGATCGTAGATTCGCGCACACAAGCGACCATTGCAGAATATGAAACATCGAAATTCACTTCACTATTGTTAGATCAAATATCGGATAAATTCGCAGTCATAATGTTAATGCGAATCAACAATTTTTCATGAAATTAAAAAACGATAAAACGAAACGTCTTGAAAAATCTCAGTTCGAAATGAATCATTCAGGCTCAAGGCCATCTATTATAACCTATAAAATGATACGTTTCGACGTATTATCCTCACCCCGGCTATACAGTCGGTTATACTTGGACCCGGCTCCTTGGGTTTAGCACGCCCGAATAGTCGATTCATTTTGACACCTCGTGTCGCCGAATGGTCTTGAATATAAATCAAAGGTCTTTTTCGTTCAAATGTCAGTAAGACAGCAACAACGTCGGCGAACTAAAAGCGCTGAAGTCACGTCAATGAAGTCAGATGTGCATAGCAGTGGGACCAGGTCGCGTGTAAAACTTACCCCCTCACGAGGGTCTTACAAGCCGATCACACAATCAAATGCGCGCCTGTACGTGAGCGAGCTACGCTCGGAGATCTTTGGGGAGAACCGAGCGCGGTCGAAGTTTCCCGACCGCGTCTTCGGCAGCTACACCAAACATGGACACTGACGACCATCATGTGCGGCCAAGTCAAAACGA
>JAPYZI010001743.1:0-42833 GCA_030523105.1 Ophioninae sp. A BG-2022a
GGCAAAATGGGCCTGGGAGGTCGAAAAAATTTTTTTTCCGTTTTTAAACTCTTAAAAGGGTCTATTTGATCGGAAATTTTCCGCTGATTACGAATATGCGCGAGTTTATGCCGAAAGTGCAAAATTAAACGGGAAAAATTTAAAAAAACGTTTCTCGAATATTATTTTGACATTTTTTCCTAGAAGTGAAGAGATCAAAGTGAATTAAATGTTGGATTTATCTTCAAGGTATAAAAATACATCGACAAGAACCTGGGATGTGACACTAAACGTCTAAATATAATAATTATTTCCAATCTGGCGCGTTTGTGTTCGAATCGTAGTACCTGTGCGATCGTTGCATTGTCTTTTTCACCGGGTGCTCGTCGCGCAAAAAGGCTTCGAAGGCCACCTTAAACGTGCAACTCAAGCGTGATCCTCGAAGGTTTAAGTCTTGGAGAGAGATCGAGTTCGAACGGTCAACCGGTGTAACCGAGTTCATGGCCTCACTTCGAAAACTCGCATTAATCATGTACATCAAGGATCCCAATACCCTCCGAAAGACAAAACAAAAAGTGGGTACCTCACGCAGACGTGAGATATCTTAGGATCGTTGGAGACTTTCATCGATCTTCCTCGATATATTCTACTACTAGAAGTCAATATTCCATAAAGCGTAGAATCGACAGGTTCACCAATAATCGATTTCTAACCTTGGCTTTATGACAAAGTAGAAAAATATTACGTAACGTTGAATGCTCTCCAGATTTTCTACCGTCTTCAGACCTCATCCGGAACATTTCCAGATCATCTTCAGATTTTTTCTAGACATTAGAAATTATCCAGAATATCTCTAGTCATTAGAAATTATCCACAACATCTTTAGAGCTTCTCCAGTCATCAAAACCGCTCCAAATCTACCCCAGTGTCCCGAAGCTTCAATTCTCTTACGTCTAGAACAAGAACTTAAATCTTTAAAGATCTATTGAACAAATCACGTACGAGTATTTCGCTGGAATTTTCTCCTCTGTAGGTTTGCAGGACCCCAGTGAATCATCGAATGATCACAAAAAAACAATTACGAAGCTATATTTCGGAATATTGACGAGTATCGACACTAGCTCCACTTTTGAAAGGTACAACGATCATCCAATGGGGATTTTACACTCGCCATCAGAAGCAGTAACAACCAAACACTCTCAATTGGATCCACCTTGGATTTTTCCAGAGTTCATCGTGCCTTGATGGTCGTTAGAGCTCGTAGAGGTCGATTCAACGTGAGTCGTGGACCTCTCCAGGAAATGTCGATTAACGGAGAAGAATCTAGGCCTGGGGCAAAAATGATTGAGTTCCGATGTAACATAATAATTATGGGCGTAACTATCGAGGTCTATTGGACTCTTCGACATGCGAATGTCCTGAAAATCATCATTTTCCTTCTCATTTGTGAGAAGTTCTTCGGCCCTCATCGACTCAATCACAATTGTCAATGAAACAAATTCCGTGTTATTTCTCATCGGTGCTGAACGAAAGAATCACCTTTGAAAATCCCAAGGGCAATTGCTGGTTGCCCGTAGCGAATTGCTTCAAGCAAGATAAATTTGAGCCGAGTGATCGCGGCCTTGATCAAAGCCAAAGCGGAGAATCCTTGAGTACCCAATCTCTGATTGAATCCGTCCGTCCGTCGTTCCGTGATGATCCGAACTATCAGGCATAGTTTCTAAGCCATTGTCCGGTTCTTTCACATCCTATTGTCATGTTAATACGTCACGTGTTTTCATTACCGATCCCAATTGTCTGAGCTCCGTAACAAAGGATCGATAGGATCTTGGAGAGACTGGAGTGAGCAATGGTTGGAGCAATAGTTGCGCAATCTCAGGGTCGTATAAACAAGCCTAACCTAACCTAACAGTACCTATGGGGATTAGGGATTTGGTTGGATCCTAGAAGTTTCCTAGCTTCATTATTATTTATTTCAAATAATCCCTTCACTCATAACGATAGCCTGTTATCAGAAAAGCCTCGATAAGCTCTTATTAGGGAAGCTCCAATATCCAATCTCAGTTTCCCTCATCAGGAAAGCCTGAATAAGTCCTTCCCTCATCAGAAAATCCTCAATAAGCCCTTCCCTTATCAGGGAAGCCTCACATAAGGGCTTCCCTTATCAGGAAAGCCTCAAATAAGCCCTTTCATCATAAGGAAAGCCTCAGATAAGCCCTTAAATGTGCCTTATTTTTACGAGGAGTGGCAATTTTCCCCACAGCCAATAAAACGTACCTGCTCTATGAAAGAGAAGTTCATCGTTCTATGAAAAAGTGATGGACCGATCCATCGTACGATCCTGATGACCGAATGGCCCGGCAGAACTGGTTCGACCGAAGGGCCGCGACAACAAAGAAAAGGGAAGAAAAAAAAACAATACGATCGTTCGATCGGTATCAAGGCCGAGGGTTAGTTCAATATCGATCGTAATATCGATCGCGCCATCGAAACTGGTTTCGCCTCAATGGAATTGATCCTCCTACGTCGGCTACAGAAAATGTGGTTACCATAAAAACAAAAAGGTACAAAAAGAGAACCACCGGGTGAAAAGAACACCAGAAACTCATTGGCTCAGCTAGTTAAGGCCCTTGAAGACACCAAGAATAAGGGCATTGAAACGAAGGGACTCTTTTGTCCAATGAGCCCTTTTTCAATGACGATTTTCGTGATGTTGATTAACTAATGATGATTATATTATAAAAATATTTGGTCGACCTAACCTAACATTGGGTAGAGTGAACCCTAAAAATGAGGGAAACGAATCAGCTGTTGAACATTCGAGGTTGGAGTCTGGCCAGCCAACCGGATCGCAGTACTTAGGAGGAAATAAGTTAATTGTCAATTAGCCATGAAACTTCCGGTACCGAGAATACCTTGTCGAACTAGTCAAGCGTTGATGATGCCCCAGTCGTTTTTCTTCACATCCGTCGATTACCACGTGACAGTGGAGGCACGCTATTGCAATCGTGCAAAGTGAGTTACCATCTCGGCCGCAACGAGTCAGTATACCGCTTCGTAAAGACTGCTCACCTTCTTGGCCTGATTGTCGCTCCACAAATGTGGCACTCCGTGACAAAGAGTGCAAACTGATTATGCCGACTCCTCTATCCGCGCCAGGTGAGCTTAATTATTCTCCTCTTGTTTCAACGAAGCGTTATGACGATACCGATGACCTTCGCTCATCGTTAATTATCGTTTTTATGCTCGTTGCACATGCTCGTCGCAACAAAGACCCGGCTCTTATTAATTGTGGATTCCATAAATGAAATCGTGCCAAATCGAGTCATTTTTTATAGCTGATTTTACCATGGGGCACCATGGAAAAAATCAAAATCTTATACGACTTTGATAGGGGTTGTTGTTTGTCAATCGATTTTAATACACTTTTATTCTATTGCTTATTGATGTATTGTATCAATAAATTATTGTATTAATAATAGAAAGTTTTTTTTATTTATTAATGATTTTTATCAATTAATTTTAATACGGTTTTACTTTATTATACATGAATTTATTGTGGTATTGGGTTATCGTATTATTTATTGAATAATATATTTTTACATTTCATTGAATGACATTTTATTGATTTCGCGATTTTCTTTTTCGCATTTTTTTGTGCAATCAATTTCAGATTTATTAATGAAAACATTTCATATTTTTACTTTTGGCCGGTTCAATGTTTATTTCCGGCCCGACGAAATCGTTTTACCCCTTAAATTTTTCGTCGGCAATTATTTTCCACTTCTTTGCGATATTTTCGAGTAAACAAAAATTACCCTTTAGCCGAACAAAGTTGTAATTTATTAATAACTCTCTTTATCGGATTTATCGTTGCCACAGGCTATTTATGCAAGTCTTTCTTCTCTCTTCCTTTCCCTCCCTCTCCGTTTGCTCAAGGATAATGGCGAACACTCGCCGAGAATAAAAACCACCGTTTAAGGCCACTCCAGGATACCGCATTATTTCCTAGTATTAATTGATAGAAAAACATTCAGTCCTGAAAAAGTTCAATCAATTTTGCCTCGGAATTTCATCACCAATCACGAGTGTCAAATAAATCAGCTGTTTACTCGATATAAGTTTGATACCCAGCAGCTGGGCCGGAAGTTCTACTCGAGATCGATATCTCGAAGGCCGGATGCTGATAAAATCGCCCAGACGCCAAAAATCGCGATCGCGATAGGATCGATATTTTTTTTTTTTTTCATAAAAAAAAACATTTTGACATTTCAAAATCGCCAGCGAATATTTTTTTCGTTTCGTTTCGAAATTAATTTGTATATTTTTGAGAAATTTGTTATTTAACTGGGTTATGCTCCATTTTCGTGACAATCAAGAAAGAGGCAAGAAATTCCGGTTTTTCCATTGGCAGTGCAAGTCGATTTGCGCAACGTTGACAAGTTTATTTATTCATAGAGACAAAAAGGAACGAGGTGTCAGAAGCCTTATCATTGGAAACGGTATCTTTTGTGTTCATATACTAGTCCTCGTACATTTTGCGTTCGAACTCGGCTTTTGTCGTGTAACCTGGAAATTATTATCGCGAGTAGCAGCTTGAGGGAATTCCAGGGTATAGACCTGAATAAACAGAAAAAGAAGTAACAACTTTTTAACAACAAACCCGAACAAAGAAATCAAAATTCGAAAACTAATTCAAAGAGAGCATTCGAAAAAAATAAACACACTCTACATGATACTTGTTGAGGTTTGTTCGGGTTTGTTTGGGTAAACGATTTTTGTTATTCAATTACGATTGATTAATTACATCGTGAATAATGTTAAAACAAAATAAGCCAAATGCAAAATGTTTTTGTACACGTGGGATAATCGCTTATCTTCGTACACGATGAAATTCGTTTTTTCCTGAAATCTCAGCCTTGCAAAAAATTCGTTGCATTGCAATAACACAATTTTTCAAAATGGCAATAAAACCACTATATTTTTTTTTTTTTATTTCCCATATAAAATTCATTTTTCGTAAAATCTTGACTTTCTTCCGCTGCCATTGTCAATTTAAAATCTCTTACCTACAGCAATGGTAGATAAGTAGAGCGTGAAAAAGAATGAAAAATTCATATTCTCACCATTAGTGCCATAAAAAATCCTTGGAGCCTCCCCATGGGGAAAATCCCCAAAACCCTCAAAAAGTTGTTTCACGTTGAAGTATTAATCGTCGGTTTTCCCCTATCGTTTTAAATTAATAAATTGGTATTTCACACGTGTTTATGATCGGAGGTTTTTTTCAACAAAGAATCGAGACCAATTCGGTTGTAATGAACGTCATCACTGATATCCAACGCGATGATAAAAATGGCTTTAGAAGCCGGTACTATCAGCGACTTCTATTGATGGACTTATGTGTCGTGTCGACATCAAGACCGTCACGAGAAAATCGTTTCGAAGCGTCGTATACGAGGTCGTCTTGAAAATAGCTCAGGAAGGCGGACAAAGCTGCGTGACTTCAAAGCTCTCACGTGGCTTCGAGACCAAACGGAAATTTGACGATTCTTTTTTTTTCTTCTTTTTCTTCGTGTTTTTTTCGTTCCTGCTTTTCAACTGAACGTACGAGGAGATGCGCTCAAGTTCAAGATGAAAACCGGATAGAAGAAACGATTGCGCAATTACCAGTCAAACGGGATGGCGAAGCGATCGATCCTGAAGTCTTTAAGAAATATTAATGCTGGTCAGCTTGGTTGTTTTGGACGATGCAATTGCCAAGCTGATTTTTGATTATTAACTGCTCGCGATTAATAACCTCAAAATTATAGAGCCTAATGGATGCCCAATGTTTCTGTAATTTTGGGTACGATGGCGATAATCGATTGGTAATCCATTAGTGGTCATTGGCTATCAACTGTTGGTAGTTGACAAATGACTTCTGATAATCTACAGTCAATGATTGGAGACTGGTGATCCAATTAGGTACTCGTTAACGATCTTATGAGACTGGAAATTAACACCGGAAACTCTCCACTCCCTGGTCCAATAATGATCTCTTTCTGGGCATGAATCCAATAAACGATATCAACAAAAAAAAAAGAATCAAATAATAAAAATCTCACTCAAAACTCAAAACAAATCAGCAACTTAATTAATAATGAAACAATAATTGATTAGCTGTTATTACTAAGATTATTGAAGAATCAGTTCGTTAAGTCGTGATAATCAATATTCCACGTAATATCTGATGACCCACGGTAGCATCAAAAAGACCAATTGGAAAGAGAGTCATTGGGGATTCAGATGACTGATCCCAGCTAGTCATCGCGATTCCTCTTTCGACAAGCGAGTTGCTCGCTCCTTTCTTTCATACGTTGGAACCGAATCTAGGCGAACAGGGTACTCTCACTCTCGTGAAAAGTCGTTTGCACACACACACGCATACCCACACAGCTATAAAATCGGTAGAGAGTTTCGTTGATGCCTCAGGCACCGACAAACGATTTCCCACTGGTATTGTTGGTCGCGATGAGAATGCCACTTTGAAACGCCTCACGTTTGGGTCAGCCATTATATTTTTATAGCTCGGTAATCGGTCGTCAATTCTGCTGGGTTTATCGCGTTATCAATGACTTGCTAATACGTAAACAAAAAAGACAACAAGTTTAGCCTGGTGGTGAAGGTGAAAATTCTGGTTTTGCTGATACCCATTTTTCAACAATGACCTCATCATCCCAATGTTCCACGTCTGATGTGTTTGTGTTTATGAACCGACCGAGTAGCTATGTCCGAGGCGAGTCACGTGTCTGGCTCACTTTCACTACTCGCGAGAGTTCGTTATGTTTCGATGTCGTGAGAAAGACCGGGCGGTGCCCGAAGACCTGGCGCAACACTGGTAGAACCTAGGAATCGATTGATCGGCTTCTTCGCTGATGATATTGCGATAAGCAGGCTGATATATGATGACGTATATGGAAGATCGAGCAATGAACCCTGATTAGTTCATAAGTTGATACGGTCGTTCCAATTACGGATTGTTTGGGTTTGATGAACAAACCAATTTTCCAGTAGCAAAAGATGACAGGGATTAAATTATAGCTTGTCTGGGTTTGTTTGGGTTTGTTAAGGAATCAACTGATCCCTTCAGGGACAAAATTCGAAACGATTGTTCTATTTCCAGCTCGTTTGGGTTTATTCTTATCCGTATCTCTTTTTCTTTGACAAATGGCTCATGGAGAAAGGCAGTTGCAGATAACAAAAATTGGATCTGTCAGAGCCAATTGGGTATTTTCACTTGTCCTTATACCAAACCATAACAGAATCAAACTCGAAGTAATCCAGCAGTGTCCAGTTCGCATTGAAAATCTCCAGGATTCAATAATGCTAAATGGGAAAGGGAGCAATGATTAATTTTTCTGAGCTACCTTCACTTTCGGTCATCCATAAGACATCGTCTAATGAACTTTTATTATTTCCTGGCTTCCAGTCATCATCCAATTGGTGTTTTTCTTTCATCACTTCACTCATCAAAAAGTCTTGATTCGAACTCGCTTTTCCCATCGCCGAAACGTTTTGTTTTTTGTCCTTTAAATAATTAATTAAGCGTGACCGGGGCGGTTACGTGTCGGCGCGTGTTACGCATTCCTCGATACCGTTATCCGGGATCCTCATTCGATTCATCAAGCGGTCTCGTTAGCGATTAAAGAAGCAAATTAATGGCAGGTGGCGCTGCAAGCGGACTTCCTTCGAGCGTTCCTCTCACTCTCCGTCGATCGTTCTCCTCTCGACTCGAAGGAAGTACCTCGGTACGAACGTACCTAAACACTCATACGTCAGAAACTTTCTCGACTCTCGACCTCCTTGATGACGAGGGGAACGTCTGATCTCCGCATTGATTGGATGATTGATCAAGGATCGTTTATCATTTATTTTCAACGTTTCGTTGTGCCATTGGAAATCAAATGTTCCATTTAACGCTTTACTCATTCCCGAGTCAATGAAATCATTCGTTCAATCATCGTTTTTATTGATATGGCAGTACGTGTTGCACTTCCATTGGTTTTCATTTCGAAGCCCGTGTTTCTAACTTTGCTCGCTATTTCTTTTTCGAGAAATTCATTTTGCTGTCAATTGATATCTTTTTTTTTTTTGGTTATTAATTGACTTTCTCGCAATTGACGATTTTTTTGTTTTCAATTGTCGAATTCTTAATTCACAAATTTGTTCCATTCGATTGACATCTTTTATGTTTTTAATTGACATTTTTTCAATTCACAAATTTTTAATTGTCAGCCCTTGAATTGAAATATTTTCAATTTACATCTTTTTCGTTTTCAATTGACAACCTTTTCCTTTTCCATTGATATCTTTCTTCTTTTAAATTGTGATTTTTTGTTTTTAATTGACACATTTGCTTCGTATCTGATTAATAATTGAATTAATAGTTTAAATGAATAAGTTTCTTTTGTTTTCGATTCACGTAATGTTTTTGTTTCGTTTTTCTCTTTATCCTGTCTTCGAACGTGTTTCGTCGTACCACTGTCGCGGCGGATAAGATCTCGTTATCGTTCATACGTGTGCAATTGCATGTTTTTTCCAATAGTCTTGTTACCCCCAGCGAAGGCTGATAAGACCGAAAACAATTTTCACGACGTAAGTCATGACTTCCGTCGAGCGTGGGCGCCGCGGCGCGGATCGTCAAAATGACGTTGCATTACCAGTGTATCAATCCCAATTCTTTTGTTATTCCATTGACAATTTAAATAACGATCGTTCGCGAGGGCGGGGAAAATTCGTTATCCAGGAAACGCTTGGCGCGTGCCCTTATCTTGGTGCAAATAAAGTTCTCATGGTCGACGTTAAAGATATACGCGGAAGCTTCACAGATTACTATCGACCGTATCGTTTCACCGTCGAATACCAAACTTCGTCAATCATCGCTGAGCGATTTCCATTTCCGTGGAAAATTCAAGTTTTTTCATATGATTCGTAGACTTGTAGTAAATAAAATTAATTATTTATTTTAAAAAATCAAATTGAAGTAATTAATAAAAATAATTGAATAAAAAGTAAATTAAAATTAAATGAAAGAAAAATTAAATTGAAAACAAAAAACCAAAATCGTTTATCAATGAGGGTCATTGATCAATGATTTTGGTTTTTTGTTTTCAATTTAATTTACTTTAATTTAATTGTAATTTATTTTTCATTTAATTATTTTTATTATTCACGTAGATTTAATTTATTTAATAACATACGGACGAAATTTAGATGAGTTATTTTTATTTTATCGTTATTTATTTTTTATTTTCTTTTTTCGTGAATAATAAGAAATGAAACAAAGAAATAGACTTTTAAAAAAATTTAGTTTAGTTTAGTTGAAAATTAAATTGAGTTTAAATTCTTTTTTATTCCAACGTTGTTGTTTTGTCTTTCTTTTTTCTGATAATCGAATCTTTCGAAGCGACTCACGTCCGATTCATTATAAAAAAAATCGTCGACGTGCAATCAGATCAAACTGAGAAAAGGATTGAGACGTCCGATGATCGTCGAAACGTGGGGCATTATATCTGGAGGTTTTTATATCTTTTGCCTCGTGGCCTGTCGAGGCCACCGCACAAGTGCGACGCAAGGACTTCCTTGAAAAGTGAAGTTGGCAAAAATGTCGTAGTCGTGACCACTGAACGACGCCGCGATTTTTATTCGATCATGTACTCATCCAATTTTTCCTTGCTTTTTTTGTTTTTTCTTTTTTTTTTTTTTTTGGACGATTTTATCGAACTCGATCGACCTGGGAAAACGTAATTTCCGTGTTTGCGACAAACCGTAACCGCTTCTTTTAGTTTGTCATATTTTCCGTACCGGAAGTCACGAATATCGAGGTCACAAGTGAGAGAGAGTTTGTTTTTTTTTCTTTTTTTCGTCGCGGCTCCAGTAATTCGCACTTTTTATCGACCTCGAACTTTTTATCGATTTCGCTGCAGCCTCATTACGGAGGAGTAACAATTTCGATAGGATTTATACTCGAGTTTAGCCCACTTAAGCAGATTCCCGTTTGATAATCAACCCGAAAGTCTGGACGCCAGCCAAAAACACGTAGCAACAAGAAAACCAGAAATTTTCACGTGCTCGCATACTCGAGGTCGCTGGGCCAGCCAAAACTCGTAAATTTTGAGATCTCCGAAAGAAATAAAAAAAATGTAATACCCCGGGTGTCCGGATTGCGAATCAGACGATTTCGAAATCAACTCCGATTATTTTGTCGATTAAAATGAGAAAAATAGTTTTACTTTTTAAAAAAATATTCGCTGTGGAAAATTGTAGAAAAAAAAACTAAAACTAAATATTATTTCGCAAGAATTAAAAACTATATTTTTGGAAAAATACATATTTTTTTATGGTTTCCAGGTTTATTTTTCGTTTCCCTATAGCTTTTTATTTTTTTTTTCTTGTCCAGAAAAAAAATATAAAATAAAAAGAAAGAAGTTGTACAAAAAAAATTAGGAGTAAAAACACATTTTTAAAGTAAAGAAACAAAAATTTCTAAAAAACATATATTTGCAGTATAAATATAAATGATAAAAAAATACAGAAATAAAAACTCTAGGGAACAAAAAATTGAAAATTCGCAGAGAAAAATCCTATAGCGATGAAAATACGTTGCAGAAAATTAAATTATGAAAAAAACTTTGCATTTATCATAGAAAATAATGTAACAGAAATAAATATTTTTTTAAAAAAGCGCTTAGAATGCTAGGAATCTTTTTTTTTAATCAAATATCGCCGATATGGAACTTTTTGGTTGGACACTCTGTACATGACCAAATGCAGATATGCGTACAGACACTCCATCTCCAAAAATAACGGGGTCGACACAAAGACGTCAAAAAGTCGAAATACAAGGAAAAATAGAACGCAGAAACAATGACGTCATTGGTACTTTTGCCAATTCCTAATGCACCCCGGCGACGTCGCAGAAATTACAACGACGCCGTTGACGTCTCCGTCATAGACGGTGCATCAGTGATCACCTCACACCTCCTCAAATTCAAACAATCTTTCGATTTTTTTATCATTGATTAATTCCAATTTTTCTCCGTCCCCATATTTTAATTACGAGTTAATTACAAATCGATTTTCTTAATTTATTTGGTTAATTACATTTTATTTAAAAAAAAAAAACGAAAAATCCATGAACCCAAACAAACCCAAACGAATCAATTCCCCCAATTTATTTCGTTAATTAAATTTAATTGAAAGTTTATTTTTTCATTCTGTTATCCGTCAACTGGCTTAAGGGGGGGGGGGGAGGGCGGAAACGGCAGTGGAATTCAAGAACTCATGTTCGTTTGTAATTTTTTTTTTTCATTGAATATTATTTCTGCGTTCGTATAATCCACGTGGACGAGTATGATCCTTAATTCAAGCGTATTATACGTCGTTTATGCGAATAATGGCCATCCTTGTACCAATTGCAGCTTTGATACAGAGCTCCAGTTGAAAAAGGCCGCTGGCCAACGCCGGAGGCTGTACAAATGTATAAATTAATATGCCCGGTATATTTTATATCCAAGCACAATAATAATAATGGTAATAAGTATTACGATCATGATAATACTTATTGTAGTAATAATTCGCTCATAATAATAATAATTACAGAAATAATAATAATTATTATGTACTTTAGAAATTAGTTAAGAAATTAAAGGAACACTTTCTTGAAATTTTTTAAGTATTTTTTTAAACCCTGTAACTTCTACAACAAATGGTCCATCGAAATCGAAAAATAAGAATTTTGAAGGTTGAAGTCTCTAGTTCGAAACTCTTATAATTATATATTTTTTTTTTAGTTTTTATTAATGAACAAAAAATGAAATATGCCAAAAGGAAAAACAGTTTTTTTAAATTTGAAATGAGTGAACCTAGCTGGTAATTTTTTCTTTCGTACTTTCTTGGGGCTCAAATCTGAAAGACTCATTACCCAGCTTGAATTTGGTTTTCGAATGAGCTCGATACCATCATTTTTTCCAGGGATATCGATGATTGAGTGAAAGAAGACGTTTTCGATTTCAATCTGGGATATCTCGAGAACTAAGAATGCTAGAAATAATAGAAAAACGGTTTTGGAAATTTGAATAGACTCTGTGTAACACCTATTAATTGTTTATTGCCAAAAAAAAATTCACAATGTACATTGGCTTGAAAAAGGTACGAAAAAGTGACTTTTTAGTTCCTATGAAAAATCACATTAATAAAATCGTTCTCCGTTGTGATGATAAAAATCAGTTCATCTGCTGATCAAAATCAGTTTAGGTAATCGTGAAGTTTTAATCCCTCGCACTTCAGCGACTAATACATCTCACTTATTTCAATTATCTCCATCAGGATGAATCAAAATTCCCACAACATTTAACTAATTTATTTGTCTAATTTATTTGAGTAATCGAACTTTTTCCCTCAAATCATTGAGGATATAAAATGGTAATGATTCTGTTAAAGACTTCGAGACGTCATTAGCAAATTCATTTTTTCGACGCTGGCACGCTAATGAAAATTTAATTGAACAAATTATTTAAAAATCTTCAAAATTGTTAAAAATGTAGAAAGGAAAAATCAGGGCTGATTTGATCGGTTATCTAAATTCACTATTGAATAATTATTTTTAAATATATTAATAAATTATAGGAGATTACATTTTTCAATATTTTTTATAGATTGGATCTTAACGAAATCGCTAAACATTTCGAACAGAAGGAACGATTTAGAGATTTAGATCAAGATTACACCGGTTGTTTCAAGTATCCCTAATTAAAATGGGAACGAATCGTTAATTATTTAAATTGAGATCTCTCCTCGCGCTAAGCAGAAAGATTTCTCGTTGGATATGATTAGAACGATGACAAACAAGATTTCAATCCTGAGACTATCGATTGATAGAGACGTTTGATGCCTTCATCCAGCTGACTATCGATTCCAACACTTCGAGAATAATTTTCTCCAACGGTTTCAACGTTACTCATCGACTACTCGTTTATATTTCCGTTTCTCAAAATCAGCGATTATCCATTGGCTCTCTCCGATCGGCTTTACGGCATATTTTTTATCAACCGGAAGTGTCCGAGATTACAAACGATCGAAAAGTAAAATTTCCAGCAAGGAAAAATAAAAAGATTTTTCGCGTGATAAAAAATAATTATTAATAAATCATATATTGAATAATAGTATATAAACAATAATATTTGATCACAATATATATATTGTTTAATTTATATACTATTTATGTTAATAATAGTCAATAATAGTAATAATAAATAAATAAATTTTATGTAAATTTTTTATATAAATAATGAGACTAAGCGTTATTAATTAATTATTACAAGATAATACAATCGTGCTTTCATCGATGAAAACTTTGATGGACTCCACATGGAAGTTTGCAATTCGAACGTAGTACGACGATATATTAATTCACTGGACTCTGGGTATTCGTTCGACTCGACAATTGCGTTGTATCATTTTTTATTTTATTATTCCGTTATTTTTTTTTTTTTATTTTTTAATTCCTCGCGCACGCCACGTGAGGAGTCACGAACAATGCAAGTCTGGTCCACCCACGAGCCTTTCCCGCATCGACTCATACCGGTATGCGTATTTACTTGGCGTGTTTATTATATTCTCATGATGAACTGCGATGTGATTATGTCAGTGATTCAAGCATGTACTTATCACGTGCCTGCGTGCGCTTCACTCGTATACCCGGATAATTTAACGTTATGCTACCTCCGGTTTCCTCTTATAAACAGAGGATCGTTAATCGCTGATGAATTGCCGAATGCGCTTAAGGGGTCTGCAATACTTTCGAGCCCTAAGAACAAACTTTCAATTTTCAATATTTTTTTCTGGCAAAACTAACGGACCTACGAAGTTGACCTTTTGGAGACAGTTGATGCATAGTACAAGGAAGCTCTAGTATTTTTTTCAGTCAAAAATATTGATAAACAATAAAGTTATTATTATTTAAACGAATCGTCGCTTTAATTTTATTTTTTGTTGCAATTTTGCTAATTTTCTTGCATTAAAGAAAAAAACGATGACACACAATAATTGGGTTTTTTTTTAGTTTTTCGGTTCTAATACTCCCCTTAATTGGATATTTAACAATTAATACGGGAATAACGAATTATACAACTTGGTAATTCCAGTGGAATGTTTTCTATTTTACATTCAATCAATTCTAATTGGATATTCTAATTCCTGTGTCTAACTAGGAATCCTCGTATTTATCGTCTTCCTGTACATCTCGCGTCATTTCCAATCACGAATTTTCACGGACGTCCGTGAAGCTCGACGTAATTGCTGTTACATTGTTCCTTCTGTGCATTATAATTCAACAATTTAATGAAACTACCCAAAAAAATATTTTTTTTTTGTCGTTTGACGGTCGTTAATTATAAATAAACAGTATATTAATGCTTTATCACTGGAATTTAATATTAAAGTTTGTAATCTATGATTTTTTAAAGGAAATTTGAAAAAAAAAAGAATTTCTAAGGTATATATTTGGTCAGGTGTATATCAGTCTGGCCCTCGAAACGAATAATATTGTTACATGTGATATCAACGTTTGGTAGACGATGGTGCAAAAATTATCGAGACACTCCAATTCTCTTTTGGCACACTCGATCAGTGACCTGTATTTATTATTATCATTTATTTCTACTCTTTTTCACTTTTTTTTCTTGATTACGTTGGTAGATCGGTCTCCGATTGGTCGTTTCATTAATACTGTTCTCGAAAAACGATATATTCGGCTCGTCAAGTCCTCGACTAATCTTTCAACCGATACTGATATTTTTTTATCGATGGGCCAGTCTCTTCCAACAATCGAATCATCGATTCTCAGATTTTTCGGAACGAATCTATCAATGTTCTGTCAAATTTCATATTTTTCGAATCCGAAAAGTTCTTTGAATTAAATTTTCGTTAAATTTGTGCTCTAGGAATTATCAAACAAATTAAATCCCAACCTGGTCTACGAAAAAAAATCGATCTATGTCACCCAAACAAACGCAAACAAAAATACGTTTTCCCCATGAAAAATAATCAACAATTTTTATTTTTCTACAAAAGGAGATTCGACATTTTTTTTTCCCCGAAGAAAAATCAATTACTTGTTCCTCCCACGAACAAATATTCAAAAGTTTTTTTTCTTGCGACAAAAAAAGAAACGTTTGTCTTTTGCAAAAAAAAAAACAACGAAAACTTTATCCCTCGAAACAAAAAATTCGGTAAAAAATTCCGGTGCCAACCGAGTGTGAAAAATAGAAACAAATGTTTCTTTTTTCATGTTCGGTTATCAACGTCACACAGGTAGGATCAAATCGGTACGTTTGGTCGCCGATCGTTTCTTTGATGGCAATTACAATAGAGATTGTCAGCTTGTTTGACGGTCCATTTAATTTATAGTGGCAGAGCGAAGGTTCTCTCGCGATACTTGGTGCGAAATGAATGAGAAGAATTTTTCCACCCACGCGCGACGTACGACGTAGCGTAAGATCGGGGAGAAGGGTCAACGTGGTTAATGAAGAGCGGCATTACGTTCGATGACGTTATCAGCGAGTCTGAGTGCACGCATCGAGCGAAAGAAAGGGACGATTGGATGAGCCTTCGCGTATATTCCATTGGCGTGTAGGCGAGCCGCGTTTCAAACGAACGCTCGAAAACTTTCGACCAACTTGCTCCTGACGACAACCTTCATCAAAGACCTGCCAGTCTTTCGTCGGCCTCTCGACGTTTCTTATTCTCGATTAACCGCAACACCATTTTTTTGTGCATTTTTTAAGCAAATTTTTAGATATTTTTTAGCAGCTTTTTGAGCAATTTGTTGTGCTATTTTTTTGTGAATTCGAAATCAACTTCTCTTTCGTCGCGTTTCATTTTTATTTTCATTCGACGAGAACTTTTTTCCCCATCGCGTTGATCAATCATTTTTTCGCTTTCGAAAATCGAACGAGGACGATCTGTTGATAAAAATGACATTGGGACAATTAATTCAAAACGAAAGGGGTGCAAGGAGTATTACGATCGATTGAAATGTTCTCGGCAACGTTTTGAAAAAATGCCAGTTCCCGGGCCTGACAGAAACCCTTAAAAAGTATTCAACAAATATATATTGTCTTTTCATTTTCGAAATGTAATTCGAAAAATCGATTTTCTTTACCGAACGATGAAATAAAAACTCTTTTTTTTAATGCAATTCACATTTCTTGTATTTTTCATTTTATTTTTCTTTATGACGTTCATTCGTAAAGTTTTTTCCGAAGATTCTCAACGACTTGTCGATCAACTCCATTCATCACTTGTCGTTTTTTTATTTTGTTCACGGACGCGCGTTCGGACAAACTTCTCCAACATCCTCCCCGCCATAAACACAATTATTGCAATTAATCAAGTTCGTTCATAAAATCTGACACTTTCGAGTGCTCGTGTTTTTCCAGCGTGAAAAAATAAGTGGTTGAGGCTTCGTCGTGACCGAGTGCACGTGAGAGTGGAATGGAACCATTTTTTTCCATTACTATACAAATTGATTCATCATGAAACTGTCTAGATGGTCATTCGCCCATATTTGATAACCGAAAATATAAAAATCCCCATAAAATTTTGAAAATTGTCAAGTCGATAATAATAAAATTAAAATTTGAAAAAATATCGGTTAGGTTTCGTTAATTGTCGATTGAAATTTCAAATGTAATTAATTTCAATTTTTTATTTAATTCAATATCAACTTGTAATGAAAATAAAATATGATTAAATTCGTAAATATGCATAACATATATTGTAATTCATATTTATAAATAAATGTATTCAAAAATGAAATGAATTTATTAGTGAATTTTAAAATGTACACTGTGATTGAAATTTTTATTGAAATTAAAACAGTTTAAATTCAGATTGAAACTTAAAAAAAAAAATTAATAACTCTTGAAGTTTAAATTGAATAAAAATTTCCATTCCAATCCCAACTTAAAAAAGAAATTTCACATATTTATAAATTCACATTACAATTAATTTATATTCATAACTTTATTCATAATTAACAATTACATAAAGTGATAAATAAATTAGAAATACAAATGTGATAAAATATGAAGCACAAGTAAAAATTTCGAAGGCATCTTAACGACTGTGAATTTTATTTAAAAAAAAATCATCAACACACAAGCGGATGACGCACGATTTGATTTGAAGATTAGTTGGACTCTGAGTATACGTACGTCGTTGCTAATCGTTGAAAAATGCGGAGACACTCGGCCAAAGGTAACTCGACGTTTTCCATTGTATCTCGTGCGATAAATTTATTAAAAAAAAAAACAAATTCAGAGATTCGCCAAAAGAACCGTGCAATTGAAACGTTCGTTAAATCAATTATCGAATCTTCTGGTTCATTAAAATCTGAATTACTATTCAATCATCGCATTCCTGTCATTATCCAGCGGCTTCCAATCAAAAACCTTCGTAAACAAATCAAAACAAAAAAACAATATACCCGGTCGATCGATAAACGATCAGCGATACGAAAAATTCGAAAATCGCAAACTCTTGAAAATTTCCACTGCGTCCTATCCGTGTTTCCGATCAGCTGTCAAATTCCTCTCGTGTTTATTATTTTTCGCATATTCATCATTACCTTGCGACACTCGCTGTACTTCAAGCAAAATTTTATTGCCGTCGACACAAGTGGATCGCCGTCAGAAGTACGCGTAGTCTAACCTATACAATTTTTATTCCTGATGCACATTCCTGATGATAAAGCAAGAGTAGGTATTTCGAGTACATTGACAGAGGAGCGAGAAAAATTAATGAATTTTCGCAAAGGTGTCGTTGAACGCCGAATATTATCATCATTATAATAAAAAATGTCATTATAATTATATAATGGTATAATTCATCATTATTGTATGGCATAAACAATGATTATTATTTTTTATGTTGTTCATTCCAATGATACGTTTTTTAAAAATGTATCGTTTATTTTATAATGATTATTATTGTTATTTTCATTGTTTCTTGCAATTCTAATTTCAAGAATTTCATTTTTAAGAAAAATATGATGGAACCAATTACATCATATTTTTCCCCCTCTTTAAATAAAACTTCCATGACTTGAAATTCTGCTGACCAGAAAATCTGACGTTTTTTTTTTTATTCATAAAAAGAACCCTCAAGAACTTCCACGCCCCCCCCCCCCGATCTTTTGACCAATTTCTATTGAAGATCGCACGAGTGGCTTGCAATTAAAATTTTTATTGAAATTGAAGTTTTTTTAAAAATTCATGTTGAAACTTTTCGGAAAAAAATTAATAACTCTCAAAGTTTAAATTGAATTGAAATTAATTGAGAAAATCCGCGAGTTGATAAACTAAAAGCGTTTAACGAAGGTCTTGGTTTCGTCTTGTGCGGGAGATCTCGCGTCGCGCCGCGTCTATTGCAACGAATCGGTTGTTGCAGTTGTCGATTCGCGCTGTTTGGAAAAAACGCTGCGGCATCCTTATCACTCGGCGAAGACTCGCGCGCGAAGGTGCATTCCCACACATTGACGTATGAGGGTTTACACACTCGTCAACATTGTACGGGCATGCGAGATGTTTAAGACTCGCCGGATCGTAATTACACGAGCACGAAGAGACTTCAGTTATTCGTTCGCTTTCGAGAGTGTCGCGTCGGCGCATTCGCGTCCCTCGGAGATTTATTCCTCACGCGGATGTTGTACGTCTCAAAGGACATCGTTTTTTCCCGTTGACGACGACGAAAATAGCGAGGAAAGAAAAAATTGATTTTCCAAAAAAAAAAAAAATAGAAAAAAACGGATGTCGATTTTCGATCTTGGGTTACGTTTGGGATGAAAAATTTGACATTCATGTATACATACATACATATGTATATTGTAATATCGAGACATAAACCAAAACAAACCAAAACAAATTTTTTAAATTATTTATTGTTTCTATTTATTATTGTTATTATTTTTGTAATGATATTTTTTTACTATTTTCATCATCTTTACTATTATTATTCCCAACAATTGTTTATTGTTATTATTTGCATTATTACTGCTGTTGTTATTCAAGAATAATAACGATTTATATATATAAATTGAAATATCGCGAAATAAACCCAAACAAACTCCAATAAATATTAATTTTTGTTATTTATTATTATTATTATTTTTTAAGATTATTTTTGTCCTATTTTTATGATCATTACTATTGTTATTTCTAATAATTATTTATTGTTATTATTGTTCTATACGGTTATTATTTTCATATACTTCACTTGGATATTCAGGGAAATTGATTTAACCGAACGACTCGAATTTGTCTTTTCTCGCTTTTTTCGCGATCTCTTTTCGATCTCTTTTCGAATCTTCATCGAGCACGAAGGACACGATTGTCCCGAGCCCCCTTTAATTCATTATTATCTAATCAGTCCCAGGCGTTTATATACGAATACGTACATCTCGTGGCACATTGGGAACGAAATCGTCGACACGCACACGGTTATCCTGTCCCGAAACCATGTGACTTATACGTATAAAGCAAATAGCGTGAGGGATATTTATTCAGTGGCGTTTCGGTTTTCACGCTAGATACCAATTTTCTAGCGAGCTGATTGACGAATCGTAGCTCAACCAAAGCAACAAACAATCGGAGTCAAACGTTTTTCACTCGTTCTCTTAAAAAAAAAACATAAATAGGACATTTAAAAAGAACGTCAATAAATAAAAAACTGTAAACAGACATTTGAAAAAAAGGTTTGAAAAGTGAAAAAAGACAACAAAAAAAAACGTTTAAAAAAACAAAACGGAATGTAAAAATATTATTTTGAAAAAACCATGAAATAAGCATTTTTAAAATATGTAAAAAATACATTTTAAAAAAAGAACGTAAAAAATAAATTTAATGAACGTAAAATGGATAAAGTTCCCTTCGATATTTCGATAGAGAATTTTTGTCAATTGACGAGTGAAAAAATAGGGATCGAAAAAATCGGCAGTCGAATCGTTATTTTTCGTATTTGAAAAATCGTTTCGAATCGCGACGATCCGAAGAGGAAAAGTGTGGAAATAGTGATAAATTAAAACGCCAACGAATGCTTTTTACTTTCGTTATCGTTTGGCCAAGTTATTTGGAAAATCCAAATTCTGGAAAGTCCAAACTTTGTGAATCACGATGGCGACAGGAATCCATGATATTTTCATCACTTCCGGCCAGCCACTTCATTGAGCAAACATATTAGAGAACTTCGGACGATCTTCCAAAAAGTTCGGAAGAAATGTACTTTAGAAATTTGCAAGCACGATGACGAACCGATTGTTCAAGTTATGGTGATTCTCGAATCGGGCGGTCGTGTGATTTTTTTTCTATTTTCGAAAAAATCTCGAATGCATCGAACGTGAATATTTTTTGTGCCCGAATTCGCAGCCCTGAATACTCGATCTTTAAAAATTAAAATTCGGTTGGAATCGGCTGGAAATCACGTTTGAGTGCGAAATATCGTACAGTGGAATTATGTTGGAATTTCCAGTGGAACATGCAGAATATGGTACGTTTAGGATCTCGGTTGGATTATCGTTATTAAAGAAATTTAAACATTTCTTACGTTCTAAACTTTGTTGAAATTTTATTTAATATCTTTTCAATTATAATTGTTAACTTTAAATATTATAAATTCAATAAAATAAAATTTCTAATATTTCAATTTTCCGATTTTAATATTTATTTATTTATTTTTTTCATTTTTCAATTGTTATATTATAATATTATTCATTTTCTTTTGTTAAGATTTTCAAGTTTTTATTTATAATATTTAAATAATCCCGTCGATACACCATTACGTTGCATTTTATGTACGTGAACTATCTCAAAAACGTCGTGGATTACGTACGTTTAAAGATGGAACTGTCTGCATCGGCGACTCCGATCAGAGTCATTGATTGATAGCCTCTTATCTGCTCGGGCATTCACGCTTAGTCCTAACTATGTTTTTTTTTCGTCGGATTATTTTTGTAATTCGTTAAGCTCACCTAATGCCTGGAAATTTTTCAGTTGTAACTTTATCACTAAGATTTTACACTTTTTCCAAATTTTTAAATGAACTTTTTAATTTATTTTTATTTTACGTATCCGGAAAATTACGTTGATGGAAAATCTTGGAAGAATAGCGTTTATATATTTCGTATTACGATCCTTATCAATTATCTTGGGTTTTTATTAATTTATTTTTTTATAAATATATTTTTCAATGTCATTTTATCGTTTTCCGATTATTATTCGATGACGTACAGCTATTGCATATCCCATTTCTTTTTTTAGTAATTTCATAGATTATATTAAAAAATGATGAATCAATTCTTGCGTTTATTGATTTTGAATTTAAAATCAATGTGCTCGTTAAAATCAGTAATTTATTTATTTTACAAATAAGTATTGCTAATAAAAATAAGAGTTTATAAAATAATTATTAGGATTAAATTAACGTTTTTGAAGCATTATATTATCCAATACATTAACAAATATTAATTTGCACAAAAACAATTCATTTCGAATATGTTCTGCTAAATCGAATAGATTATTTTATCATATTAATCACTTTTTAATGTTTGTTGCTAAATTTTCTCGTAACGAAAATTATTGTAAATCGATTGAAAAACAAGTAGCAAATCGCGTGGAGTTTCATCGTTGAGTGATACTGTCTATCCACAGTAGCGATCCGTTATCGGTCGTGATATTACGCAGTCGCGTTCGTGCACGAATGCACATATTACACACATACCAAAGAGTAAGTAGTGAGAGAAAGAGAGATGGAAAAAGATAGAAACGTGTTTGTTGTTTAATGTCCTCGAAACATTAAACATTAAATAACAACTTTGCAAAAGAATTTTTTTTGCCCCGAGAACATAAAATAAAAACAATTATATAACATTATTTAAACCCTAATGCACTCTCAATTAACATCATTCTTTGGTGGAGATAAACAGTAAAAAATAAGCATGTTCTTTTAATTAATGTCATTTAATTAACATTGATTTAATTTAATTTAATCAATTTGTCTAAGTTAATTTCGTTTTATTTATGTTATTTGTTTATAGACGGCGGAAGAAAATTGCTTTTGGTAATTAAGCTAAAATTGATAATAACAATTTATTAATTTTTTAAAATTTATCTTTAAAAAAGTGAATTTATTTTCATACAAATTATTATTGGTTTTCACGAGTTCTTTTTATTTAATAAATTAATTATGATATTTTTTTAAATTTATTGATGACTCGTTCGACAATGCATCCTCAATATATTTTTTTTTCGATAAACATTGACTTACGTTGATAAGATAATATCGACATTTCATCTGTGATGGAATGTGGAAAGCTACGTTGATAAAAAAAATGATCTATCGATATCAGCTAATATGCGAAAAATCTGACAGTAGAGTACAACATAATTGAATCTTCACTTCTTTTTTTAATTAATAAAAATATATATTTTTGATTATACATAAATAGGTGGATATAAATATTTGTGCATTGGAAGTTATATATTTTTTCAGTAAAAGTTTGTTTTTCACGTTTATATTGCAAACCACCGTCAAAAATGTTGAAAAATAATATTTAAGTGTAAAAAAATGTTTAAAAAATATTTGTAAACGTAAAAAATGTTGAATATCTTTTTAAACGTACAAAAACGCAGAAAACCGATTTTTATATAAATTTTTTTATATTTTATACTGTTTGGTAGGTTACATAATAAACTGAAATTTTTGGGAGCTTGAAATGAAACTTTCACTACCGTCATGCGTTTGAACCGAATTTAATAAATTTAATAAACAATGAAAAATCAATACGTCGCCACTCAACGATGATACGCAGCATCAATGACGGTATAGAAAAGAAATGCAATGCTCGACTATTAGTTTCACGTCGACGATTCGTTTTCCATTCTATCCTTGCTATTTCAAGAATTTCCACAATAAATACTCGAGACATAAGCGTAGCCTATCAATCGCGACATGTTTTTTTTTTTCATTACTTGAATAAATGAATAAAATGCTAAATCAACGCGAACGTTGATTTCTTTGAGAAACGTTTCAATGAGTATCCACGACTGAAGATTGTAACTACAAGCTATAAATCTTTTACGTGTCGTCCTGTGTATCACAACTCTCCAAACCGGCGCAGTTTTTTCCTTATCATAGCTGGAAAATGTGGAAAATTACGCCTCGGCGAAAGAAAAATTCAATGTCACGTTTTCCAGTCCGAAACGTTATTTTCAGAACTTCCAAACTGTTTTTTCTCTCTTTAAAAAACCATTTGAAAAAATGCGATCTAACAAATTATTAATTAGAATCGAAACGATAATTATTTATCGATCGAAACGAGAAACTAATTAAATTACCAAAATAATAAATCACTGAAACGAAAATGAAAAATCACTGCAACAAAAATACAAAAGCACTAAAAAAAGACAAAATTTAAATCTACAAAAATGTACAAAATATGCAATTTGAAAAAAAAAATAATTATAAAAAATCCCAAATTCCAAAAATGTTTTGGACGTTACTTTACGCGTTGAAAATGATTTATAAAAACAATCGTCGCGTGAGGGACGAATGGTTTAATGCTTTCATTTTCCGATTTACGAAGTGGCCAAATCACTCGATATATTGACTCGTTTGGGCAAACATTTACTAATTGTATTTGCTAGTCACCGCGAACGGAGGTGCGAAAATAATCGTTTCACGGTTGGCCGAACGAAACCAGAAAGTAAATGTGACCGGAGCAGTATTTTGTGCCACGTGTATCGAAGTATTACGAAAAGTTTTCCATGGAAATTTTTATATTGACGAAAGGAATTTCCAAAAAAAATCATATGTCGTATTTAATTATGCAACCATTGGAAAAAACATATGGAATGTTTGTCAATCTTCAGCTATTAGGTGTCAACTAAAAATTGTAATAATCGTAGATATTCATTTAATTCTGCAATAATCTATGATATATTTTTTTTATGTTGCAGCACTTTCTACAGCCGCCGACGATGTGCGAGATAGGATTGACGAGCCCGCGGACAATGAAACGAGTAAGTAGAACGATTTTATTCCGATTCTCAAATTTTCAGAATTTTTTCCAGCGAGAAAAACAAAAAAATGTCTGTTTTTAGTGGCAGTTTACCATTAAGGTGCACTTCTTAAGATGAATGAATATTTATTTTCAAAGTCAGATATTTATTTTCAAAAGCAGATTTGTAAATTTCGAAATGAGATTAAAAAACCTGCTGGCTAAGCGCGGTAAAAATATCAGTCGATTTATCTGCAATCGATAAGGTTAACTCCATGTGCGGGAGTCGATAAGTTACCGATCGATTCCATTTTGAGAGTGTAGCTCCAGAAGCTCCACAGCTTCCAACCTTCAACCGGTATTCAGTGAATTCCGTTATCACTGGTGGGAATGTATTACAAGCGTTTCGTCATACCGACAGCTGAAGGAATGTTTCACAAGGTACCGAGGAATCGATACCTTCTTTACCGATCTTTAATTCTCCAGAGACCTTTGGACAAGAATGGTTCCTCTTTATCCCTTATTGCGATCGATAGCGTCTTATCACAGCAGTCGACGATCGGTATTAGTGCTACACAAAAAAATGGATACCGTTTTCGATTGCCATCATTCGGTCTCTTCGATTTCTTCCAGACCCAATCCATAGCTCGTATCGATTGAATTACCCTGTATTTCCTAAAGCATTAAACAAATTGCTTATAGATCTCAAAAATCGGAGAGATCACCGCTATCATTTTGAACTTTTAAAAGTGATGAAAACGAGAAAGCTGAAAAATAAACAGTATCCTAATCCAACAACTTGATTGATATTATCAACCAAGTAACGGAATCCTAACTTGGCATTGCCAACTAAATTCGGAAATTCCAACTTGGGGTCATCAACCAAGTTTCGAATCACCACTTGATGTCACCAAGTTTTAGAATTCCAGTTTGTCGTTATCCACCGAGTTGTCGTTACTGGATCGTAGCGCCACTTTTTGTCCAATTTTTCATGATTATCGTCTTTGATGGATACGAATCGGAAACTGCCAGTGATCGATAGTTTTCGTTAAAGAAAAACGTGTTCCCAACGTTAGTACTCATACGTTGATGATCGTATGGGGTCATGACGCCAATAATAGGGTCCTTCGCCCGACATCATCCCTCCCGACGAACACACTTGGAGAGCAGTTCGTACATGTTGGCAAAGGCTTCAAAACGTAGCCATTATCACTGTGGAATATCAATATTAATCGTTAGCCAGTTCAATTGAGCGGTTGATCCCTTCATCGCTGAAAAGACGGTTGATGGCGTGCGATTAACAGTCTCATGGGTTACGTTCATCAGGCAAAAGTATACAGCTGCTTCCTGACTTGGACTGCCATCCAGGCATTCGTGGCGAAACGTTGAACTACGAGCACGTGACAATGGTGGATGGAGAGCGTGCTGCTGTCGCGATTTCATATCGTTTTATTGGTCGACTCATATCTCATGAATTCTTGGGAACCCCGACGAGAGACGGACCCCTGCAACGAGTATCGTACGTCTCGAATCGATTGACGATAATTGTCCCCGGGGGCCGAATGCTAAACGGCGCGTTGACGAGGTTGGAACAATGGATCGTTCGATTCGTTATTGCTGTTGTTTAGTATCAAAAGTTCACTGGTGGCAAACAGTCAACTGTTGGTCCAGTCCAAAAAGTCGTCAGAGCATACCTCATAAAAAGAAGGGCTTTTGAGGACCACCTTCACCCATGAGGGACTTTTTAAAAACTCCCTGATGAGGTAAGAGCTCGTTCAAAAACCTTCAAAGTTCCTTATTGTTGTACCCAATAGCCACAATAGGTCCAGAACAAATCTGATCGACTTGCCTGGCTAAATCCACCTCATGGTCAACCTGTATGGCCCTCAATGTTCAGACAGTTCGATGGGACCAAGACAAACCACTTGTTGTCAACCTCTAGCCATATCAGGCGGAACAATGCTTTTGCAATGCTGGATAATTGCCCATTGTGACAGCGCGTAAACGAGGAACCATAGTGTCTGCGCGGTCTTGAGGAAACGATGACGGAATGCAAGGCGATCCTTCCAACAGTACTCGATACCAAGATAACTATAGTTCCGTCACTAGCAACTCCTAATCTTCGGACACGCGCGCCAACTGCCAATTCATTCCAATGATATCGTTGGAAAAGCCTTGAAGCCTCTGAATACTCCGTGGCCAAAGAAAAACTTTCAATTCCGCCACGCTCCTTCGAAACGTGGCTATCAGTTGTGCGCAATCGCCGTTAAACTCTCGAGCATTGCAGTCTCCGATTGGCATGACACTTTCGACATTTTCACTTTTACTTTATGATCTCTGGAAATAAAGCTGATGAGAGTTGATGAGGTTTCTGAGATTGCTGGTATTCCAATGTGGAATATCCATCATTGGCAGAGTCTTGCCTAGTCGTCCTCAGATAATTGACCACCTTCGAGATTTTCGTTTCAGATAGAAGAGTAACCAATATTCAATTAAATTTTGATTCAGTCAAATGACTGCAAGAAAATAAGCTTTCATCTATTGGGAAAGTACTGCACCGTGAGGCCTTTCTAGCCTACCGAGAAAGTCTTGAATCCCTCCTCAGGCTTTTGGAAAAAAAAACTAACATATCCAATGGGTATTGGGCAAGGAAATCAACAGCAATTTCGGTTGCTTGGGGGAATAGTAGTTTTCAGACTTATCGAAGAAAATACTGAAGACGTGGTAGGTCCTTGATTGACTTCTTGATGGAAGACTAATGCCATAGGTCCAAAGTTCATTAGGGTTATGTGGGTTGACCATACGGATATTTTCTCACCCTCAATCGGGGTCTGTTGTCGAATGTGCGAAGGACTAAGTGACGTGGAAAATGACCAAACAATAGACGTGGAAAATGACCAAACAATAGTCTAATCCTGCGGAAAAGGCCTCGATCAATCCAGCCTGACGTTTAATATCCACCTCCACACATGGACTATCATTGGAATCTAATTGGCCATTGGATTGACCTGTTTCTTCGAGCTTACACTTCGATATTTCTCCTCGTACGATCAATCACTGACTAACGTCATCAGCTCATCCAAAAAATGATACATCTCGGTAAACAATAAATTTCAGCTGCGTTTAACGAAAAATGACCAAACCCTCATAAGTTTTTCTACAGGCAGTTCCTCATTTAGTTTTCCTAACGGACATACCAAATTCTTTCTTTGTAAATTAATTGACCCAACATTTCCATGGTGGGCCAATGACGAAAAAAAATCGTAATCTCGTTGCTCCTCGCAATTGCCTTCAGAAGAATGTTGAATAGCCGGAGAAAAAAAGAATTTGGCGTCGGGATCAGTGATCCTGAGGTCAAAAACCGCGTATGCTGATAGCTCTCGAGCATTTTGAGTACTCCTCGAGCACGAATGTATGCTTTCGTTCGCTGGATCTTTTTTATTCGTTTGTTTCGTGAATTTTTGCTGGTCGATCGTATTATTTTTTCTAGTCTTTTTTTGTTCGATTACTTTTTTCCTTAAATTTTGTTGTTCAATTGTTTTTTTTCTTGTCTTTTTTTGTTTAATTATTTTTTTTCTTGTCTCTTTTCTCCCATTGTTTTTTCTCTTGTCCTTCTTTGTTCGATTGTTTTTTTTTTCTTGTCTTTTTTTGTTGCATTGTGTTTCTTTCTTGTCTTGTTTTTTATTTTTTATTCTTGTTTTCAATGGTGGGGGAAAACGCCGTAAAACGAGCGCGACGATTATGGGACCCGCGTATATAGGAACAACCATAATCGTTGGCCTCGGGCCGCCTAGCAACAAGTCGCGTGGCTGCTGTTCTCGCTCTTTCTCTCTCTCTCTCTCTCTCTCTCTCCCTGCCACACGCTACTTTGCTGGGCAACGTCCGCCAATCTCGCGAAAGAAATTCCGCGTCCGGGACTCGCGCGCGCGCACGCTCACATAGGACGCATCGAAACGGCCCAACGGTTTCATCTCTCATACGGGAGAGCATTATCGGGCGCGTGTTGAACCGTTCGATCTTTTGTTACCTGAAACTTGCCGCGATATCAAACCTCCATCCGTTCGAGAACAAAAGTCGAAGTCCGAAAACTCTATCTCAATTCTAATCCAGTCATTTTGATTATTGAATTTCTTTATAATCGCTTGGCTTAATTAAATTAATTATTTTCGCTCAATTATCCCTTAATTATTGCTTAATTATCGCTTTCCTCGGTTAACCAAATTAAATTAATTATTATCACTTAATTATACCTTAAATATGGCTTTATTAGGAATCAACTATCACCTTTATCGCTTAACTCAATCGAATTAATTAATATCTCTTAATTATCGCTTTAATCGCATAATTCGTGAACTCTCAAATTTTATTATTGGCCAAAAATATATGTTTTTTCAAATAATTCTTTGACATTTATCTTTTACTCGATTTTATCGATGTTTTTTTTTTATTGAATAAATTTAAAAGAATTTCTCGTGACATTGGTGACACGCATTTGGAAATTCAAACAGTCTTGAAATAAATTCAACTTTCTGCTCGTACTAATTACATTATTGAAATAAACAAAAATTGTTATCACTGATAAAACAAGAAAGAGGAAAACATAGTATTTGGATTTATTTTTTTAGCAGCTTTCGTTATCCTATTTTGAAAAAAAAAAACAATACAAATTGTACACAAACTTCTTCATCGAAGTAAAGTGTTTGATTAATTATTTCTTTGATGACCGTTACGGACGTGACCCCTTAATCAGCATGAGAAACAAGCGACCACTTATTTGCCCACCCCATGGAAAATAAGATCATCGATGCCAATGAACGAGTTCTCGGGCTGTCCATCACTTTGATTAATTAATTTCCCAGCGCGATTAACTTACAATCAATCGACGTTTTTTTTTTTTCAAGCTTAAACGTTCTTGCGTTAATTCGAAAGGTCTGGAGCACGAGTTACTAGACTTGATGCACAATTAGTGTTCTCTTCATTTGCATCACTTGAGTTGCACGTGGTTTTTCGTACAAACTCCCCCCCCCCCCCCCCCCCCCCCCCCCCCCCCCCCCCCTCTCCCCCCGCTTCCGTCCCCCCCCTCTTCTACCATTCTCTACGATGTTCCTACGAACTTATTTTCGCATGATTCGCTAACCCCTTAATAGTCCAGCACCGTTAAAGCTCAAGTGAATTAACGTAGTAAACGAATGGTCTCGAAGGTTCCCATAAAATATTTGTTATTGGAATGTTTCGATTATTGAAATGCAACGATTATTTAAAAAATCATTTTTGTTTATTTCGTTTTATTTTTTATGTTCATTTATTTATAGTTTTTATTTTTATTTTCGAATTTTAACAATTATTTGTTATTTAATGTTTTTTTATATTATTTTTTACTTCTGTCGTATTATTATTTTGTGATTTTCGTACTTTTATTATTTAATTTTTCGTACTTCTCAAATTTCGGATTTTTTAATTATGGCAATTGTAATTTTTTCTTTCTTCCCATTTTTATTGTTGAGATTTTCTTATTTTAATCTTTTTTTAACTTGCGTTATTTTGTTTTTCTTATTTTTTGTTATTACCATTTTGTTTTGCTACTTTATCTACTCTTAATATTTTTTTCATTTTTATTATTATTCTTTTGGTTATTTACGTCTTCAAATTCGACAATGAAGATACTTTTGGAAAAACACAGAAGTAATATTGAAAAAAATTATCGCACTTCCACGTCGTGAATTTTTTTTTTCACGAAACCAAACTCAAACAATTAATGACTAATTGATCGCTGAAACCTCGATAAAAGGAAATATCCTGGTGTTTGGGTTTGTTTTAACAAAAAAAATAGAAAAATAAAAATGGAAGTAAACGAGACCGTATCGACACGTTGATCATCCTTGAAAGGCGGATGTGTGGGTGAACTTTCACGAGTGCGGATATGTACTCGATCGTAGGTAATGCACAAACTAATGCCTTATCTCGTTCCGCATTATCGAACGAATAATTGCTCTACCGGGTATATAGACAAATCGACATCCGGTTGACCCACTATTCGGGCTTATCGATTTTTCAATTTCACCAATAAAATAATCAAGGTT
Source organism: Ophioninae sp. A BG-2022a (assembly GCA_030523105.1). Lineage (NCBI taxonomy): Eukaryota > Metazoa > Arthropoda > Insecta > Hymenoptera > Ichneumonidae > Ophioninae sp. A BG-2022a. The sequence continues at coordinate 30,151 of JAPYZI010001743.1, forward strand.
CAAACAATTTTAAATATAATTTTTAATTTTCTTAATGAAATAATACATTTTATAACTAGATATAAATTAATAATTTAAATAATACATTTGTATAAAATTCATTTGATAATTAAAAACACAAAATAAACAAAATTATTTAATTAATGGAATAGAATTAAAAAAAGAAACTATTTTAATTTTTTTAATTCATTTTCAAATATAATTTTGAAATTTTTAAATAAATTTTTAAAAACCTACTTATTTAAATTTTAATAAATTCGAGAAAATAAATTACAAATCTTTAATCAATCAACAAATAATTATAAAATTTTTTATTAATTAAAAAATGGATTAAGATTATTTTTTAATGATCTTATTTTGCCGGACGTTTGAGGAAACGGGAGCTACTTTTTAGTGCTCTCGTTCCGTTTGTCGGACGCGATCGGGAATAAGTAGCGGTATCAAAAGTATGGCAACTCGCGAGGAAGGAGCGTGCGGCGTGCAGGTATTCGCTCACCGAGATATCGGGAAAGACGCTCGGTTGAGCGATCAGAAAAACGTCAATTTAGGAATCGAGGTTCGACCATTTAGGAATATTCGGCGCGTATGGAAATCGCAGTTTTTTCCGGAAATTTTTTTTGCGCGGCAGCAGTATGTGAGACACGCTCGGTACAGCCGTACTGTGTCCGAAGAAACAATGCAATCGAGACGGTCCAAGGACTCTGCTCATTGGACTTTCGTTTTGCGCGGTAATATTTAATTAATCGTCCACGGGCTGTACCAGTCTTCGAGGACGGGGTCGCCATCGAGATCGTGATTGACCTTTTTATCCTCGAACGATTCAAATTCAACTTCATTTCCTTCAATCAAAATCAAATTTCGAAAAATCTTTTTTTATTTTGTCTTTTATTTTTAAATTATTTTTCAACCATCCGAAACTTTGTTAAAATTGGAATAAAATATTTGTGTCTGAACGTTTTCAACGAATTTTATAACATTTTTAAAAACATTGCACAATGAATTTTAGAAAATATTGTTTTCTAAAATAATAATAATAATAATGACGTCACAATTATTCCGCTTTTCAAATTTTCTTTGAAAAATTCTAAAATATCGATAAACAATTAAGGATTTATCGCATTTTGAAAATTGAATTTTTTCACACTAACCTTAACGTCTTTTTCAATAAATAATTTAAGAAGTAAAGAAAATTCTGATGAAACTTGACAAAATGTAGTATTTATTGAAAAGTTAGTGTTTCTTAAAGAATTATTTTTTCAATTACTTTCGAATGATAAATATTTATAATTTACTGTCCGCATCTCGGTCTGACTTTTCATCGAGATTTTTGTTATTAAAACGCCATTTTGATTTCTCGGTAAATTGAATGCTTCGAGTGCTGAAAATTGTATTCAGCCAGTAACGCCCTACTCGCGCCGTGATAAGCTGCGAGAAAAAAGAAATACGTAGACTTTTTGCTTGATAAAAAAAAAACATTCTCGAAACTCATCCGTGATATCCTGTTCCGTGAAAATCGCGAGCACGTCATCCGAAGTATGTGGCTCGGGAGTCCGTCGTCCATACACGTGAAATCACGTTTTTCATTGACGTAACGGCGTGATCGGACAACGGGGGCTAGGGGGGAGATGGAGAGGAAGAAAGACAGTCAGACAGAAAGAGATGACTGATGATGATGACATTATTCATTATTCCCATTATTCATTAAAACATTTTTTTATTATTTAAAAATAGAAAAAAATTGCCATTTCGTTCATTTCGTTTATGCAAATATCAATTTTAATCAAATTGCAGTTTAATAAATTTGCCAACAACAACGACAAAAAATAAAAACAATTCGAGTACGATTGAAATTTATGAAAAAAAAAAACAAAATTTAAACTTATTAAGTATTCTCGAAGAACTGTGGAAAACTTTCGGTCGATAAATTCTCGCGAGTTGTCAACAATTTGCCACGGTCCGTCTCGGGTGCTCATATCGTCCGGTGAAAACCGGTAACCGGAGGCGGAATGATTTTTTATTTCGTCGTACTACTGCGAACACGTGCGGTCCAGGGAACGCACAGTTATTATCAACTGGACAACTAGTTCCTAAACGATACCATTTTTTTTTTTTTTAAATTGAAATAATTTATTTTTTTTATAATAAATAAAAACAATTTTAAATAATTCATTTTCTCGTCCGACGCTATTGCTACCGGAAGTCCTTGAATTTGTTTCTCCTCCTATTTCCACGATACGCTTTTTTTTGTCGTGTTTAACGTTACAAAACGAATTCCCACGTTTGTTTGGGTTTTCATTGATAACACGAAATCAAGTAAAAAAAAATACTTTTTTTTAAATATTTTTTTATCAACGGGTTAAATAAAAAATTACTGGCAAAGGAAAAATCGTAAATTTAATTCTCACAAAAAACTGCAACGAACCCAAACGCATTTTTTTTTTTTTTTTTTAAATAAGTATATCTCCTATTGAGCCATTTTTTCATCCAAAGCATAAATAAATAAATAAATGAAAATAACTCACAGGAGGGAAGTGAAGAAATTGCAGCTGGCAATTGATATTATTTATCGCACGGCTGCATAGCCAACACCAAATGGAACTGCTGCAATTATAAATACCTTCTGGTGGCCAGAAATAATAGAGTACGATGGTTAACTATAGCATTGGCTAACCGATTTTCGAGCCTCCTTACCACGTTTCTCTCGCGGTCTTCCTCCCTTTCGCGGGTTGCTGCACTCGACTTATTTATATATACATATATATGTACATTCTTTTTCAAAAGTATTAGGCATTTTGGATATTTTCTATCTGGCCAAAAAAATGGAATATCTCGGCGAAAAAAAAAATAGTAAATGAATTCACCAAACTCCGTTTAAAACAGAACGAAGCCAACTTTGTTTGTCGTTTTTATTCTTCTTCTTGCGCTTTTATCGCACCCGGCACGATAGTTGAATTCAAATTTTCCATGTTTCAATTCTCAGTACTTTTTTATTTCACCTGTTTTTTACATTTTTAAATTTCTCCAAAATTTCAAGTCCCCGAGGGTTAACATTTTGAAAAAAGAAAAAAACTGGTAAAGCTTACAAAATACTGAAAATCGAAAATTCAATTCTCGATCAAAACAGCAACAAACTTAAACGCATTTCTTTTTTTTTTATATATACAAAATACATTTTTGTATATTTTATTTATAGAGAATTTGAAAAATTGCAAAAGAAGCATTCTTTAAATTATCCTTGGATTTTGGGACACCCTGTATGTATATATTCAGGCCAAGCACTCGAAAATAGTCGTGGGTCGCCTTTGGATTGGGCCAGACACGCGAACCGTTCGGTCGTCGGGCAAAAGCTCAACGAGGATTATTCGGTGCCCCCTCCGTCCCTCCCCTGCCCTGCCCCTTCGATGACGCACTCGTTCGCCTCGTTCTCGTTCCTCTTTTATTTTCTTTCCTGCAATGCTTTTCGTCGAGCTTTCACCAATTTTAAATCTTCGTTAAGACGAAATCGTCGTGTTGGGAAATTGAGGCGTTGCTCGATCGGTAATTGCCTGATAAGTGATAAAGGGGCGATTATCAATGGACACGAAAAAGAAAAAGAAATAGCATATTGCGATAAAATAAAAGATAATTGTGCAGAAGTGGGGCTCCAACTCAATTTTGGCGGGAGATTGTTTTTTTCGCCATAAATTATTTTAATTAGTCACCGCTAGTGATATTTAGCCGGCGGAGGCTGACATTATTTATTATTTCCATAAGTTATGAGGTTTTTTAGTTTGGCGATTCGGGCATTTTCGTATACTTCGACGCCTAAATTGAAAGTGAGGAGTGGGGGGATTTATTAAACGAGCCTTCCAGAATATACCCAAACAAACCCAAACAATGTCGTAACTTATGGAAATAGTGTAGGTTGTTTGGGTTTGTTTGAATGTGTTTGGGTTTAATAATTAAAAATGTCAGCCTCCGCCGGCTAACTGTCACTAGGAGTGGCTAATTAAAATAATTTATGGCAAAAAAAAGAAATCTCTCCCCAAAATTGAGTCGGAGCCCAACTTCTGCATAATTACCAAATAAAAAAAACTAATATCGGAATTCCAATGGTTTTTATTTGATTTTTGGTATAAATCGGTGTCAATCGCGATTCCGGTGTTATCTAAGCAGTAATCCTAATGCGATGTAACGTACTCGGTGTCGAGTCGCAGGTAAACGAAGAGCGTCGACGATACGAGGACAATCGATCGTCCACGATTTTCTTGAACTTGGACTTGAACTTGCGATAACGCGAAGCGCAACATTCTCGTGCATCCTGCAATTACCACTCTCGTATTCGTTGGGGCACATCTCAGTGTGGCATTGTTTTATATACGAGGGCATTCCCTGTTCTCTCATTTACGAAATCGTTAATGACGTAACAAAACAGAGGAAAATAAATTGACTCTCTAATTACGTATCGAATTAATTGAAGTAATTTAAAACCAAATTATTGAACCGATTTGAAACGAAACAAATAAATAAATAAATAAATAAACTGATAGAAAGCGAAATAACTAAAAATAAAACAAAAATAAATAATATATTTGTAATAAAACAGAATTAATTCATTAATTAATATAATTTTTATAAACAAATCCACAACAACAATAACAACAACAATAATAATAATAATAATAATATTCTAAATAATAAAATGACCTCATTCCTTCGTGTCACTACGGAAATCAATTTTTTTTTCAAATGTCACTAGATCAGTGTTAACAACCGGGTAGTTTTCTTCATCAGCTGAAAAAACATATCGATTTGGTTCGGATTCAGGCTGCTTCCTCTCATATTGTTACAAAACACGAAAGCAAACATTCTATTCATTGCAATCATGTTTACCGTGCGTGCATTAAAATACGCGCGCGCGTATTTATTTCGTTCGCATCGTCATTGTTATTAGTGTGCGCAAATTGAGCTTTTTTTTTCTTCTTTATCAACGTAAACACGCCGCATTTTCAGCTCACAAACTCACGCGACATTGATCGATTTATTTTTTCCATTTTGTTGTTTCAGGTTCGTCGCAATCGTCGTCGCATCTCGGTGAGTTCTTAGTTCGTAATTGGAGAGCGCACGAGATACTCCCAGAAACGGGCGTGTCGTTTTAAAATCATGTTTTTCTTTTTAATTTTTTTTTTCAAGTCGATTTTTTTTCCTTTTCTTTTTTTCTCTTTCGATCGATGTCCTCGTCATTGGATCAGGGTGCATGCTCGCGTATCGCAATTTCATAATACACTTACTAATCGCAATATCGGCTCGTCGGAACCGCGCATGCGCGTGTTTATTACGCCGTCTCACCATTTACTGAATTGTTCATTATCAGGCCTGTTTGTTTCATCGCGTATTCGTTGCATCATTCATCGTTTCTTCGCACGAGTCGCTTCGCTCTTGTTTCTCTTTTTTTCGTTTTTATAATAATAATAATGATGATGAATATTATTATTATTTTCTTATTTTTCATCGTATTTTTCATCACTCGCTGGTGGAACGCGCATTGAGAGGAAAAAGAAATAAATAAAAAAATTGTTGATGTAGGTACAGCTCGGTTGGTCAATATTTTCGACCTTTGAAAACGCGAAACTCGTCTCGTCTCGGACAATTAAATTGGATCGCGTTTCCCCCGACCCGAGCCACGTGCATTTCGCGTCCTCCGTAGCCGAGTTATTGCTCGAATTGCTTTGTTTGTTGTTGTTGTTGATTTTTTAAAATCTTTTAAATTACAGTCACGGGAATTTGAATAGTAAATTGATCGTAAGTAACTATAGTAGTAATTAATTAGATGTGCAATTAAGAGAAGAGGAGAATATTACGAAGGTAATTCCGAAGGAAAAATCCGGAAGTTTAAATTCCATTGATCAATAAATCATTTATTAGCTCGTATTAGTCCTAAATTATATCGTAAAAATTTGTTGGCTTTTAACCCTTTAAAATGAGGGGGCCAGAACGCTAATAAATTCTATTTTCTGTTTTAAGTTAAGGTGTTAGGAGATTCATCATTTTTTTACAAAATTGTTCACCCTTTCTTCAGGCTTATAAATATTAAGTTTTAAGGGGTTGGAACGGAATCGTTTTGTTTTGATCGCAGTGACTTACCCCCTTTACTTTTTAAGCGGATTAAGAACGCAAAGGTAGCGATATTTTTTTTCCATCAGTTTTTTTCAATGCTTGGTCATTGTCTTCCCGTACTTTGTCGTGCTCGTTCCTCATCGTTGCGAAACGACGACATACTGCAATATTAAACGCACTTACTGCATCAAGCTCGCGAAACGCCCTCTACCCCCCGCGATTCTAATAAAAACTGGATGAAGCAACGTAAGAGAAACGATGAGCTCTCTACCCCCCCACCGGCCCCCATGTGTACAATGCAGTTTTAGTTCTCTGGGTGCAAGGCCGTGCCCGCATTGATCTTGCTCGCGTATACTTTATCATCCACATGTATATTCTACAAGGGCTGTCAATCAACATTATCCAAACCTTCCAAGCAAATGAACAAAATTTACTCATATCGATGATTCGAAATATGCTCGACGAAACTCGCCCTCGATTTAAGTTCGTTTTATTATTTGGTTAAATAAAACGAACGTCAATTTACACATTACTGGACAAATTAATAAATAAAATAAAAAATGCTATTGCTTAGATATTTATCCAAATTTTGAATAAATAAAAAAAATAATTATTCTATTTCTAAAATATTTTTTAAATTTTTGAATAAATCAGAAAAGCAAATTGACTATTTTTAAAATGGTTTTCCAAATGTTTTAATAAATAAAAAAAAAGCGAAAATAAAATTCTTACGGTACTCTTTCACATTTTTGAATTAATTAAGAAAAGAAAAAAAGAGCCTAAGTGAAACAGTAAGAATAAAAACCCAAACAAATTTACAAGAAAAGTAAAAATAGAATTTCTAAGATATCACTCCACATTTCTAGATAAATAAACGAGCAAAAGATAGAACCGAAACAAGCTCAAACAATATCAAACAAACCCCAATCCAGACAATCTCTTGATTGCTGATGATTGATTCTTCAAATAACCATCTTGACCTGCATCAATCCAAAATTGTTTATTTCGACGGAACAGTCATGAGTGCGCATCGACTAAAATCGACTCATCGATTATTTACAATTGATTTATCGATATCTGAATCGCTCAATTGTACAGGCCAGTATTTTCCCAGACGAATATTATCGAAGGTTCGGAAACGTACTGTCGAAACATCGAAGAGATTACGCAGACTGAGTTTGGGCTTTATCTTTAGGCAAATAGTATTGCCATTGATAATCGCGAAGATTTATTGAGTGACACGTGCGAGCCATCAGACAAAAGAGGAATGACTCGAGCACGAAAAAGGCGATTAAGCTCACCAGATCGGAGTACTCGGAGACAAGCAGTTTAGCTTAGCGAGTCAGCTTATAGTCATCGAATTTCATTCGTCGGCCATTATCCTTACCAAAGTGCAATGAGCCTCCACGTGTCGCTGCACGAAGGACTTCTTTAGCTCCCTCAACTGATCAGGCAATTTGACACTTTCGAGAAAAAAAAAACTAAAAAAACAATATTCAATAAAATTAATCAAATTAATTAAATTAGCAAAATGAATCAAATGAACCAAATTATTAAAATCAACAAAATTAATAAAATTCAATAAAATAAATAAAACCTCTATCTGTAACCCAAACATCTGAGATCTAATTCTGCTCGTTGCTTTCACTTCCTTCATAATCCCAATGACTGCCAGGTGGAACAAAATCACTACCAGTCGAAAATCAGAAAAAATGATTGACGTTGATCATTGATGGACATTCTACGTCATCGAAGAGACGTCACCGGTGATGAAACGTTCCGAGTTTCACACGCGTTCCTGACTTGCACACTACCTCTGTGCGCGGATATTTTTATTTTAACACGAGGCTTGTAAAAAGCCTTGACAACCGACCCGTGTCGATCGTCCTTCGTTTTGCTTCGTCAACGCGAGACCAACAAAAGTGTCACGGATAGCAGCACGATTTTCGCGCTAGCCTCATCATCGTTGTCACTTTTCCCTGTCCACGTGTTGTGCAACGTTGCCGTTTATTTCGTAACACGAGAACTCGGATTATTCGAGCCCTGGCGCCATTCGTTACTTCTTTTATACTTTCCTCAAATCACTTTTCTCATTACCCGTCTCATAACGCGTTTGACGTTTTTCTACAACTGGAGTTTCCTTCCTCATCAGAGTGGAAGGAAAGTCGAATTTGAGTTTCGCGAATCGACTAAAAGCTGAGGTTGTTCTGACCTTTTGATGGTTTCGTGTGTTAGGCCAGCTGGGTTCTAAACTTGGGCAATTTTAGGCTCAAATCCTACATTTGAGGGCTTTACCAGAGCTAATGAACGTGGAGAATTCGGTAACGCTGGAGTACTTGATGGTTTTGGAAAACCTGATGACATTGGAAGAGCCAATAATGACTTTGAAAGACCTCACCGTTTTGGGTGCTTCAAAAGTGATCGGTTCTCGCGAGTCAGGCAACGAAACTAGACGCTCAAGAAATTCCCAAGGGTGCCAAAGTACACACCCGCGCACTCTCAGACTTTGAGCTTCTAAGTATAGGTTTTTAAAAATACTCGCAGACGGAAGGCGAACGGATCTTTTTGGCGAAGCACAAAAGCGGTAAGCAAAAAAAAAAAAAGAAAAAACAAATAGCGGATATCGTTACGGTTTCTCGACCTTGAAGTTTTCAGGCGAATAGCCAAGTGTTACATCAGGTTTCAGTCAAAGCAGAAGGAGATGATGTATTCCCTGAACTTCTAGCTGGTTTACTCTCCTGCCTACTATTAACTCGTAACTTTGCATACGTCAGTGTACTTGTTATTTTCTGCTTGTCGCCCGATTCCCTCCTGATCGTTAATTGACTGGCAAACATTCGTAAAACTTATAATAAATCCGGCTGCCGTCTTGGTACGCACAAGGAAGGCCTCAAATGAGTCTGAGCATCAGTCGGTGACGCAACGAACAAACATTCGAGCAGACAGTTAAAACGATATGCATACAGATTTCGGTAGATTTGCTGTCACCTGGAACACTTCTTCTTCGTGCAATCAAAAATCCATCTTGATCCATTTTGGTTTCATTAAAGCGAAAGGTGGTGCCTGTTTTTAGAAACCCAAACCACGAAGAATAGCACAAAGAAACCCAAACGAGCCCAAACCACGGAACGTCCAAGTGCAAACCCAAGTCATCAAAACAGAAATTCCCAAGACTAAATAAACCCAAACAAACTCTGTTCTTCGCTGCTGAAAATAGTCAAAATGCCAACTTCCTTTACCAATTAACAGACGGGATCCTCCATTGTCCAAACAGTTAAAAAAGACTTCCTGGCTGGTAGGTTTCGTTGTTTACTTTTCCATTCGGAATTCATCAAAGATGAGTATAATTAGGAAAAGAGAAAAAAAGGAATTCTCATCGTTTAAACAATGGTTTGCAGGTGATGCTCTAATTACCCATTGGTCTCGCCTTGGCCAACCTTGCACCTAGCTCGCATTGGCAAAAACAGAGAAGAGCATAAAATACAAGTGCAAATTGCAGGCGCAATAAAACGTCATGGCAAAATGACTTTTCGTATATCGAGGGACGTATACGTCTTTGAGAATACGAGGAACGATGCTTCCCATTTTCATTTCATTTCCTTGTTCATTGTTCTTGGATGTGCAACTCCGTACGAGGGCAAATTAGTCGTCTGGTAAAGACCAACGTCAGGCTTGTAGTTTTCGAATTATTAGTGCGCTTGTAATTGTCATTTCGATCAAAAATTTAATTAGTTTTAACAAGACTCTAATTACTTTAACGGTTTATCTGTTATTGCGCCGTCTATGAGTGACAGTACTCCACGAATGTCAACGATCATAAATTTCCTATTTTTCGAACAGATTCTATAAATATCGTACATGTTTTTATCTACATGTAAAATAACTTTTATTAAAATGCAATTCGCTACAAAATTATCGTTGCTTTACATTTTTTAATTCAAAACTTACATTTATATTATTATTATTTCACTGGTAAATTAAAGTAGCGTACATTGATATGATAATTTCGACGACAAATCCAAATCAAATGAATTGTAATTGTCGTTTCTATCATAATCAACGATAATTTAAAATCTGATTTTTATTTTTTTATTTTTTTTATAACCTGGAAAATAATATTATTAGTATTACATATTATTCTCATTAAATAACGTAATTATTATTTTTCAATGTAATTATTAAATAATAAATCAATCATAATAAAAATATATGATAAGAATGATATTTATTAATTCTTATGAAATATTATTGTTATTGTTTGTTTATTATTCAACAATTACATTATTATTATTATTATCGAATCTTGATATTATTATTAAATACTACGATTATTTAATAACGATCCACTATTATTATAAAATATTATAATAACTAAAAAAAAGTAATCTCGAGGAGCTCGATGTAATTCAAGTTTATCGGAGAGTCCGCGCAATTAGCGAGTCCCCGGATCGACCCCACACTCACAATAATAATAGCAAAGAAAAATGTGAGAAAAATAAGTCGAAACGATCAGAGGTGTAATCCGCTTCGTGGGGTGGCCGAGAGTTCTCTTGACAACGAGATATCTCCGCCTCGAGGTCGACGCATCCTCTCTCCCACCGCGTAACTTTTTTTTCCTCGTTTATCTCGCGGATTCGAACGCCCGAGAGATGAGGAAAATTAATTCGTACGTTTATTACGCGTGACGTCAATTTTTTCGTCTCGGATCGCACCTTTACGACTGCACGTTGTACCAACACCCTATTGTCAACATTTGTGAACGATTCCAGCTAAAACAACACCAAATTACAAATAACCGGTATAACGGATTAATTTTTGTAGCTGCATTTGTATAATTGTTGTTTTCATTTATCTCGTAACCTTCAAATTTGCTGAATTTTTTAATATTTTTTTTTTCATTGACTTTAACGCACGTCCGGTGTTAAACAAATGTATTAATTATTGAAGCGATCACTGATAACTGTTAATTATTTGAAGAAATGTATGATAGTTAATAATTATTAAAATAATGAGTAATATTTATTAATTATTTTAATAATGACTGATAAAGCAATAACTGAATTACATTTATTATTTGTCAGTTTTTATGACTAATTAATTCTTTAATTTCTAGTATTGAATTGATACTCAATTAATCAAATGTTAGCTTATTGTACACGTATTAATTTAATATTGGATTGGGATTAATTAATAAATTGTATGGTTCAATGGTAAAATAATTGACACTTTTTTTTTATTGATAATCGAACAAATGAATGAACTGATTTTTATTTAATACAGAATTTTTATTGATTCATTGTTAATAAAATCAGTGAATTGTTTTAATTTTTTTTTTTAAATTGCACATTCTCTAAAACATACTTGTCGAGTCGTAAGTATATGAAATTGTAATTATCGAGAGTAAAAAAAGTCATTGACTCCGTCGGAACAGCGACGCAATTATTTCACCCCCGTTGCGAATGAATCGAGATTACTGACCATCAGCAAATACCCCAGTACCCCACTGTCGACAATGACTTCACAGTTCGATCGAATTAGAAAAGGAAAAATAAAAATATTAAAAAATAAACAATTTTATTTTGGAAGTTCAAGAAATTGATAATTAAATATTTTAAAAAAAATCAAATATTAAAAAAAAAAACAGAAAAATGTAATAAATTAAAAATGTAATCATTCATCAATTTGTAAGTGAAGAAAATGAAAATTAAAAATTAATATTATTTGGAAAAATGAAAATATCACGCACGGAAAATTGTAATTTTGCCGGATCGTTAAAAATACTCATGTCTCCGTGATTATTCATTGAAGCTTCGTGAATAAGCGTGATGGGCACGACATACGAGGCTGATATATATTAATCACTCTTGTATATCGTTTAAGAATGTTCTAGCTTGGATGTGTCGAGCTCGTGTTTGCACGCAGTTCTGCTTTGAAATATTAATTGAAGTACACGTATGGTGGATCGCGTGCTAATTAAATTCATCAAATTTTATATATATATATATATGTGTGTGTGTAATAATAATATACGACATACATAACAATAATGAAAGAAACAACGATAACGAGAGTGGAATTTAATTATTTTATATTTTCATACTGGTCCCGTGATACATTTATATAATAGTGCAATTTAAAAAAAAATTTACAAATATGCGCAAGCAAATTTTCGTAACAATGTACTATTGTTACAATTTTTTTCTAATAATTGATTTTTCATTATTTAATCGTATAACAAGTAAAAAAAGGAGACTCATAACTATTTTAGAATCGACACGTTCGATCCTCTTACCCAGGCGGATCGAAGCCTTCTTTGCCCGAAAGCGAATTCACGACCCATTTCCTTTTCCCCCCTTTACGAGGGTCTATCCAATCGAAAATTTTATGCTGATTACGAATATCATAGAGTTTTTGTCGAAAGCATGGAACGAAGCGAAGAAAAACGTGTTTTAAGATGTTTTTTTCGATTTTTTCATTGAAATTTTGGATTTTTGGGGGAATTAATGGTAGATTCGTGTTCAGGGGATCAAATTACATCGTAAAGGACCTATAAAAAAAATATTAAAAATCAAAAATTTTTTTCGATT